>UXGD01001303.1:0-36528 GCA_900474315.1 Torymus auratus | reverse complement strand
GCGTTTTCGTATATGTTATGATCTATCAAATGAGATAAAACTTGTCCCGAAGGTGTGCCTTCAAAAAAAATTTTTAATATTTGTAACTCCCGATGCTACTTTTTTTGAGATTTCCTCATATACGTACGGCGTTATTGGTTTTCTTTTTTTATCAATTCGATTTAGTTCGCGCTAATGAATAGCGAGTCGTTAGCTTATATTGATTAAAAGTCTATTTATTCAATATACTATAAAGTACCGGCGTATGAATTTATTTAATACTTTGGTGAATGTAAAAGTTTGCCTTTCCCGTGGTTATATTTATTTTTTTGTTGGTCTCTCCAGGAGAGAAATCCCCGTAAAAAAGTCCACCGTAAAAGTCACGATAAATCCCGCGGTGTCTCTCCAGACAGGAGGGAAAATTATGCTGACGTCGCGGCAAAAATTGTTATTATATTTTTCGTGAATCTTTATCATGAGTCACGTTGATTTTTACCTGGCGCGCTGTGTGCCAGGATAATTTTTACTATATGCTTCTCGAGGCCTCACCGTGACTTTCACAATTTTTAGGAGAAAATTTTCTCCATGTAAACATACCAACCGTTTCTTATATATGTGTGCGCAGTTGCTGCGCGACTACCTGAGAGGCCATCATATTTCTTTACGAAAACACGTAAAATTCTTATCTCAAGTGAAATAAATTCGAGCTTCATTGAATTATTCCAATTCCGTTACTATATATGAATCGATTATAAGATATACTTAAAAGCAATCAATTTCCTTATTATTGAAAATACTTTTGTAGTTCAAACAAAATGTTTGGACCTCGAGACACACAATTGGCCTTCGCACCTGACATAAAAAAAGAACCGAATCAATAAACCTGCAATATAAAGCAACGATGTTTTCTCAGGGCGCGCTCGGGCTTTATAAACATATCCTCTCGGCTCTTCGAAACCACGTTTGCCCTCGCTCGCTGCACCGCCTGCACTCCGAAACGTACGAAAAAAGGCTTTTAGCGCAGAGCAAACGAGCGGCATCAAGCGCAGCAGCAGCCGCTGCTGCTACATCAGCAGGTCTGCAGCACACCGCTATTCGGAATATGCATTAGCCTTTAAAGCGAGCGCATATACTCTAAACAAAAGTATACAGAGACGAGGGAGCTCGCCGACCTTGAAAAATCACTGCCGGGGACCTTGGAAAATTGTTAACGTCACGCTCTATGGTACACGACGACGACGACGACCAGAGTACTTATATGCTGCACAGACGCCGAATTATACTGCGCGAACTGTCGGTCGTCGACGTCGGCCTCGGGGGCGCTTACAGAGGCATGATGTGCACGTACCCGAACAGAGAGGAGACAGAGTAAAGAGAGAAAAAAAAATGCAGTCGGACGACGAACGGAGAGATAGGGGGACAGACGAGGCGGGGGGAGTGTATAGCGCGTGCGCGCGCCGGTGAGAGTGTATTGCGCTCTTCAAATGAGACTCGTTTGGATTTTTTTCCGTTCTCCCCCCCTTTCTCCCCCTGGGCTTTTTCAGCCTCAATTTTATGGGAAGGTGATTTTCACGTAGGTTTTGTACTTTTTTTTTCATTTGCTTCGCTGTAGTCTATCCGTATATATAGTTTGTTGAAACTGTCTCAAGCTTCTCGATAGTATATATAAGCTTACTTTATTATATTTGTTTGCCTATTTTTATATTGGAATTAATTTAGGCTATTGATATGTCACGAGATAAGTATTACCTATGAATAATGTTTTTCAATTCAAGGAAGTACCGCCCACATTGAAAATTCCACTCTGCTAAATTAACTACAAAATTAATCACTGTTTGAACGTTTGTTTATTTGTCGAGCGCATTTAAAAGTTGTCGGGCCACGAGTAAACAACAAACAGAGGAGATACAAGCGCGGAATTTCAGTCCACGTTAAAATTGTGGTGCGCTTTAAACGCGGACCTATCTAAAACTCGCTTATCTAATTTTTTTAAACTGCCACCTAAAACAACAACAACAACAACAACGAAAATAAAAAACCGTAAACACTTGTTAAACAAATCTCTCAAGCTTAAAGCCCGTGACTATCACGTCGGTCACTTTTATCGTGTTATCTCGCAGACTCGCTCGAAAAAAAAATACGACGAGCGAAATGTCAATAAAAATATCGCCGCTCACACGCGGGGCAAACGAGTAAAAAAGTATATATAGCGAAAGGTATGTCTGGCTCGCACAGCGCACGTATAACGCGCGTGATGTATATAACGTGTATATAAGCGGTGAGCGCGAAAGTAAGTACTCGCTCCCGCCGACACACACACACATGCGACCGGCACATTATATCTCGCGGGCACACTTGACAGAGCCGTGTTGCGGGAGGTCAGGCATGATAGCTTTTTATAGGACCGGCTCCAGCGCTCCTCTCCTCCTTTCGCGCAGCTGAGATTCGCGAGAGAGATCGAGCCGGCCGATCGAATCACCCCACTTACGTCGTCCCACGTCTCTCGTATATATATAATATATACTCCTCTCTTTCTGTCTCGGTCCGCGGCCGGCTTACGTACAGCAGCACTTCTTTTTCGCCCTCTTTGCTCAGGCCGCCGCACAGCTGATCTCGCTTCCGCCTCCTTTTTGCCAACAAGCGTATGCAGTTGCGCCGCGTAAGTGGAGACATTTGCTTTCGTCCATCCCGCGAGAGGACGCGACCTACACACGTGTGGTATTTCGGTAAATTGATTCGGCACGTGTAATGTCGAGAGAAAGAGGGAGGGACTTTGTTTATGAATGTTTGTCGGAGAGTCAAGTGTATACTTTGTTATGAGCTATTTTCATTCGGCGTTTGTATACTTATTGGGCTATTTTAAAATGAGCGAGGTGTAATATAGACGCACGCGCGCGGGTAAACCGCCGCACGTGTCCGCGCGCTTACACGCGAGATATTTCGAAGCTTGGAAAATGTATAGACACGTGTAGAGAAGAGGCGACATAGTATATATCTAGTGTATATTTCTTGGAATACAATTTTATTTAAATCATAGAGTGCTCGCGAACTTTTAAATGACATTTGGCTTAAACGGTGGAGATAAATATTCAAAGATTGTGAAATTCTTGCTTTGAATGATTGAGTGGGATTTTTTGCTTTCGAGATGAGACTCGGCTTACATAACATGGTAATACTTTGAGTACAATTTTTTTTTTCCTTTTTGCGATTCAATATTTACTTATGAAGTGTTAAAGAAGTCTTAATCAGTATCATTCCTCGAGATGGTTTTAATTATTGATAAAAAAATATTTTTTGCTCGCGAAGTTTTTTTGTTATCGTGATGGATCTTTCTGCTTTTTATATCGTAGCTTATTCACGTCAATCAATTTTTTTACAGTGCTTTGTCATTTTGAAATGACTCGGAAAAATAAATACACTTACATTTGAGTACTGAATTCAGATTTAAATTTTGGAATCGCTTGCGTCTTATAAAATATTGCGATATGTATTTATACTTTTTGCCATGTTTTTTCTTTTTCAGATTAATTATTTATTTTCACGTTTAAATATAGAATACGATTTTATGTATAGTTCGAATACAACGTTTGAAAACGATTAATTTTTAAAAGTATTTGCGTAAATTTAAATGCGACATATTTTTGTATATCGATTGCATATTTATGCTTCACTATATGAATAAAAATATAATATTTTTCATGTTTACCTATTTATCATAGTTTTCTATACTCATTGCTATCTAGCCTATAAAAATTGAGTCCGACAATATCAATTTGTTATATTTATCTCATTTGCATTATAAATTTAGATTTTTAATGGTCACATCTCTTCAGCTTATAATTTTACGCCAGCACAACAACTTCCCACGAAGTAAGTATGTATAATTTGATTTAGGCCTTTCTTCACTCTCAGAATTCTTCGGGAGTCTAGCCATGAATATATGTGTGAAGATGAAAACGCTTCATTTACATTATTTTAAAATCTAGTTTTTCATGTTTATAAATTCGTTCACTTTTTCATGGTTTTATCTCACCTAAAAATACGTTAATCTCGATTTTTAAATTTATGTCGTATACCGCATGGTAAACATCAAAATTTTTAATTCAGCTTAAGAAAGTGGCACCTTTTAAATTATAATTATGTGAACGATATTTCACGCTACTTCAAAGCTATAAATTCAAGAATAGACAGATTGAAGTTGCAGTTACACCTCCCGACTAACATTATACACACTTCACAAATTTAATGTTTTTTTTAAGATTATAAACATCTTTTTTCAACTATATGTCGCCCACAAAACGAAAGAATTCATTTGCCCATGTACCTAATCAGTGACATAATCTCGGGAAAAGCTCGAAAAAGTTCTCAGTGCACAGTGCTCAGTAACGTTTAGATAGCGGATTCTCTATCTGTCCCTCTCTCTCTCTCGTATAATCTTTTTCGCTCGCCTTCCTCCAGCACCACCGCAAACCGGCCAGCCAGCCGCGCTCTTGCAAACGGACAATCTCGTCGTTGTATTTCGTAAATTTCCGTGTACCCGCGCACTTAGCGCTCGCCTTCGCAGAGAGGCTCCTCTTTCTCTCTTTCTTCTTTTTCTTTCCGCGAGTGCGCGCGCGCGCGAGTTGCGGTGGTCAGTTAATACACGCCGCGAGCAAGAGACGGAAACCGCCGCCACCACCACCACCCACGCCAGAGCTCTCTCTCTCTCCCTCTCGCTCTGGCGCGCTCATGGCCGCAAGGAGCCGCAGCTTCGTGTGTATATACACACTCGCGGCGCGAGTTTTACACGGCTGTCGCCCGAGAGAGCGCTGCCTTGGGCCTTCAACTGTATTTTTACAGACTGCGCGCGCTCCCTCTTGTATATACGTTCCTTCCTATATACGCCCGTGTCGTGAGAATCAAGTTCAGAGTCGTTGAAACCAGTCGTTATGTAGCATCCCGACGCTTCGAGAGCGAGATATAGAGGCTGAAAGAGAGGGAGAGAGAGGGTATTCGAACTGGTATTTAACATTGAATTCAGCTCGTTTCTCTCGCTCGCTCTCGTCGGGGCTGCGAGCGTTTAAATTGAAATCACGAATGTCTGAGAGTGAGAGAGAAGGAGAGGATGATTCGAGGCTCCGAGATAGCGTGAAATTGACCTGATGGCGTTTCGGCAGTTTCATTATGCCTCCTCGCGAGAGAGGGAGAGAGAGAGTGCGAGAGAGGTTCGAGCTCGTCTGGAAGAGCGAAGAAAAATAATCGCTGCCTCTCGCCAAGGGTCTATTTTACTCTTTTACTAGGAGAAACCTGTTTTCGTTTTTCAGATACATCCAGTATAAAGTTAATTATAGTGTGGATAATATTAACTTTTAACATGGGACGATCTAGTGTGTGTTCCGTATACCACATGCTAGTAGTAAATTCATGGGTGCTACAATTTTTTATTTCTGTAAAAGTTATAAATCTTACTCAATTCATATAAAATCAAATAAAAAAAAGTTAAAAATTAAAAAAAAAAAAAAAAACATTCACTGCGATTGTGGTGGACTTCTGTGAAATTGTTTGTTTTGTAATATTTAATTGAACGATGAATTATAAATAATTTATTCTTTGATGATACTAAATGTTGCATTAACGGCTTCGGAATCCCATTAATCAAAACAATCTTACATAGAAGTGGCATTTACTTTTTGAAATCTCAAAATATTTAATCATTATAAATTACTGCTTATTTCTAAATATGTCATTCTGAGTAATAAACATTATCCTATCTTACACTCTGTCTAAAGTATCGTTCGAATGCATGAACGCCAGTATACATAAATCTGCGTAAATCAAAACATTTTCTAAATGGCTTTTCTCTCAGTTAATTCTGGAAAAAATTCAAAACTTACGAACTTTCTTCAACTTTCAATAATGGATTTCCGAACTTTTCAAAGTGTAATCTTTTAAATTGTAAATAATTAAAATGTCAATGAGCTTTTACTATATATAAATTAACAACGTACTGTTTGTATGGATAAAACTTAAGATTTGTACAACCGTTAAAAAAAGTTTTTTTTTTTATTTTCTTTAAAAGTTTCACGTAAGCTAACAGTGTCCTCATCATAATTGTATACATGCGCCATTCACGATATATAACACTTTTATCTGCAAACAGCTCTCCACCACTTAATACTGAAACATCGGTATTGCAACCGAAAATAAATACGTTGTACACAAGCGTGTTGCATCAGCAAAATTATCTCGACTTTTTACGCTGCATGAGGTATATTCATTCGAAGGTAAACATTTGGCGAAAAAAAGGTATAGAATCGAAAGATATGGTTTACATAACATCCCTCTAAATAAGCAAGAGAGAGGAAAAAGGAGAGAACACGCACAGGTCAAACGAAAGTGAAGCGAGCACGTGCACGCTTACGAAACGAAAAAAAAATCGCCTTTTAACGAGAAGTCAACTCGACGCGCGCGCGTCGTAAGGAAATCCGAATCCTTATCATCAGTCTACTTTTAAAAATGAGCGCGCGCGATCCGCTTTAGTCATCGAGCTCGCTGTTGAATAGTCCGTCGTATGCGCGCCGGCTTTTTATCGCCCCCTCTATCGCGACTATGTTTTGAGCCGATAACTGTAAAGGTAAAAAAAAACTCTGCGCGAAAGCGTTTTATATAGGCGATAAGAATGACCTAACAAGGACTTTGGCTGCACACTTCTCGAGCCACCTGATTTTATATCATTATACCACTAATTGCTTACGAAAATAGATCGGATTGAGTTGTTAATTACATTTTTATTTGTTACCTTCGATGAACATTAAGTGTATTAGTTATTGTCGTCTATACGTATAAAAATTTTACAACCGTGTAAAATTTAGTTCAAAGTTATTCTGAGAGTCATCTTTTATGGAACGCTATTTTTCACCGTGTAATTACGCTCCAAGAAAATTTTGATCGCACGGCGCGGAAGAGTCTATTTCTGAGGAACGAAAGCTACCTGCGTCTAGACTGCAGTCTAGACGCGTGTCGCAATGAACCCAGCTGATATTACCAAGTTAAATTTAGTTTATAAAAAATTAATTGATTCATCTGCAACCTAATGTGAGTTAATCAACGTAAAACGTTTTTATTACAGTAATGTTGTCCAAGTAAGCCGGAACAAAATCATATGTATACCTAAGTTGTTAATAATTTCAATGCTTTATATACTTGTTTTCGTATTTTCAATGAATTTTTGTTTAATGAGATAAATGTACTTATTAAATGAATGATTATAATTTGGGTAGTTCAAGTCGGGTAATTATTAATCTATTGTAATTTGATATCCTGTGTCGTACAATTGTTTTTAAACTTTTTTATACACCAACCTTCAACATACATTAATAGTAATTTATATTTTTACATAATATTTAAATCTAAAATATTCTTTACTTCTTGTTTATCCAGGAACCTTGATTGAAAACTTCATTAAAAATTATTGTCTATCAAGAACATTATTCAAAATTTATTTATTTCCTTATTTACATTTATGAATAATTTAAATATATATGCTGTAATTTATATACTTCTATTAAAAAGATTACTTTGGATATTAAATTATCTTACAATGTTATTTTATTGTTGATAAGTAAATTCATCATAATTAAATTATCGTATGTATAAACTTCTTTATACAACAAGGGTTTAAGTATTTAATAATGATTATATTAAAACTGATCTACTAGCTTAGAATAGCCTCATTATTTCGGACTGACACATTTAAATGACCTAGAATTCACGTCTGTTTAACGATATCAATATAATCAATTCTTATTCTATTGAAGGAATTACATTGAGTGGAAAGAAACTGATACAAGCGTAAACAAAATTGTTTCTTATTTTGGAAATTCCCATACCTAAAATTGAAAAGTGTATTTTTATCATGGTTTATTGAGCTATCATAAACATTATTCCCGCATATTTATTTACATTTATGACTATACATAAAATCGCAGATTCGAAATGACCGATAGACCCGCCGTGCAATATTGATTCTAGCCAAACTAATTCAAGCAAGATCTGAGCCGGCCCGGCTTAAAGAGCCCCGCCGAACGATAAGACAAGCCGGCGATTGTAAATATTCACGTCGTGCTATCCTCTCTCTCTCGCCATCGTATATTATGCGCCTCAGTGCAAGTGCCGCATGACGCACCCGCACCCACTCATGTACACATACACATACAGACTCGCGGCTGCATATAAACTGTCTCTCTTCGTCGCGGGCAAATATTTACCGCTATCGTGGGAGAATGCGCATGTCACTCTGCGCGTCGAGATACTAATGTCGCGCCTCGTGTCCTCCTCGTCTCTTCCTTCAAGTTGCTGCTATATACTCGGTGTGTGTGTGTATACCAGCAGTAGTTTTGCTCGCGGTTACACGCGCCGCGCACATGGGCGCACACGTACGTAGGCGCGCGCGTCGCGCTCGCGTTAAGTACTTGGGCAAATAGACACGAAGTTGGGGTGTATCCTATACATATGAGAGAGGGTCACGTTGCTATCGAGAATGTGTCGACTCTACGGGTGTATATACTTTTGCGTTAATTGCTTTCCTAAATTTTTGGATTTTTCGTGCTTGCGCGCGATGTTTGCCGCGCGACAAGTGTATATGCATATGCTGGCCCGATTTGACAGCAAACATGAGTATGGGCACCGCGTTAATGATATTTTAACGAGCTCGACTTAGCCTATAAATGGAATAGATTTTCTCGAGACGTTAGGCGCGCTATGTATAACGTTCGAAGGAAAAAAGAAACGGTGTATTGGCATAGGCAATCACAAGCGTGCGATTCGTTCGTTGCGATAAGGAAGAATTATTTAAATTGTGATTGATACGACGTCGTTAGCGTCATCGATATTTATAAACTTACTTAATGAACTTAATTGCATGATTTACATTGTCGATATATAGTTTTAGATTCTACGATCCTCGAGTTTTTCTAATCTAATGAAAATAAATATGCGTATAATTGACGTTCGGTTGAAGCTAGGACGATCGAGAAGATAAGTGGAAGAAAAAGAAAACATTGCTATTAGAGGTATTTCCAGTTTTATTTGAACTACAGTGGATAGCAAGAATTGAGAAAAATGCGAATATAATTGATGAAACGAAACGTACGCAGTACATGTTACAAGTACAATGTCGTATAAGTCCGAGTAAAACTGGTTTGAGTAAAAAGCATCGTGAAAGTCGTAATAATTTTGGAAAAATGTTGAAAACGACCCTGGCTGCTCCATAAAAATTCAAATGAGTCACACGACGGATTCCAGAAGAATCGGGATTATTTATTTGTTATATATGCCAAGACAAACCTTATTTAACTTCTCAATTACGAGTTCCGCCGCGGTAGCTCGAGCGAAAAAATTCTTTCGACGAACAGGTAAAATTTTAATGTTACTTAACTCCACCTCGCATAACATTTTTCTTCAAGGTTGAACGACTACAGCAACAATAAATATGTAATATAATATTGTATTCAAAATTGTGCCTAATTATTTTGTCGGAACGTAACGGCATACCATCTAATTAAGCGATTTAACGAGTTCCATAAATTCTACATCCGACTAATATCCTCCTTTAATAATTAATTATTATTAAAAACAACTTTAAAATAAAAAAAAAAAATTCATAAAAAACACCGTGGCGTAAATAAATAAACGCATATTATACTTGCGTATCGCATAAAAAGCGTTAACGCGCGTTATTGCGAAGTGAAATTCGCATAATCATTGAAATAGTTTTATAACGATCACGCGCTCCGCGCATATACATACTATAAAACACGAATGGGCCTTTAAGGTTAAGGGTGAACGATCGGAACTCGCTCGCGGCTACGCGAGTCCTCGCTTATGATCCGCCTGCCGTATGTATTTACCTCTCTCGCGCTGCTGCCTTTTTAGGAGGCCACGAGGTAAACTCGTCGTTCGGCCGCTTATATATGTATACGTTCTGCCCAATTAATCTCCAGCGCGAGCGCACCCTCGATTATTCATCTCGTATTCCTCCAGCGTTTCATTTTCAAGCGCGAATAAAACAACATCGCGATATACCCGCGAATCAATTAGAAGCCGAATTAGGATATATGTACTTTCGTCATTCTGTATCTATATATGCAAATACGTGCATTTCGTAAAGTATATAAGTCGCGGCTCGAAGTGACGTGCATATTACTCGCGCAATCGCGGAGTCCTAGATTTGTATATATGTAAAAATCGTCTCTCTAAGCGCCGTTCTACATATAAATATGGCGCGAGCAAGCATTTGACATTATCTTGCGTAATATGACGTCTCTTTTAGTAGTTCATTATTTTTGTGTGGGGGAGTCTGTTAATAGTTCTCGAATCGTTTGGAGACTCGTGACTTTGAAGCAGACGAGATTTATGATGATTGGGTGTGGATAGCACGTGGCATAAGTTACAATTTTGGAACTTGTGGTATTGAAGAATTCGAAATGAGAGCAAATTCATATTTATTTTCCATTATTATTGTGTGGCTACTATTGTCTGGCGGATAACATCCTATTATTAATCTATGCAAATCATTGCAGCTTATAAAATAAAGTCATAGATCAGACAATCAAAACAAAGTTATCTTTTTATCAGTCCCGGTAAATGTAATATTCTCAAATCTTGTTAAATATCTCTGTTGTAAAGCAATATCTATAAGTATATTGACGTGTCGACTTCGTTATTTATTTAAAACAAGTTGAAATTTATAAATAGCTTTTTCAAATAGCGATTGATATTCGAAAACATTAATAACTGTAAACTTATTTCAATACTTATCTCAAAATTATAAAATGTAACATTATATAAAAAAATAAACCATACACATAAATATATATAAATTTTTCTTAAAATGTCTCGTCACTACTTTTAATCAATATAGCCTTTTAAATATAGAGAGAGGCTAAAAAGCCGATACATATACGACATATTTTTTATACGATAACATTGTTCGAAAAACACATTAATATCCGCAGTTATTATAAACCAATTATAAATCCAATTTCACACCTTCCCTCGTACCCGCCGTACGCAAACACACACGTTCCAGAATAAAAAAAAAGGTCAGCAGAGCAAGTACACGTACGCATCAACACAAAGCCACGCATCAGGTCCCGTTGATCTTGTTGCAACGCTCGTATACCCAAGAGAATAGAGCCCCGTATCCACACACGCACACACATACATACTCTTATACGCCTTTTTTCCGGTACTCGGCGCTCGCGGATCTTTTCCCGAGCGCGTTCTTATACTCTCGTCGGGGTCCAGCTCTCTCGCGCCCATACTCACCCACATACACGTGTACATATGAATATATATAAGACACACAGGCACACACGTAGTCTCTCTTACTCGAGGCCAATGATTTGCTCTTACCGGAATCATAATTCTCCGTGAAGGTCGCGAGCTCTCGGCTTCGCGCGCTCCGATCTCTCGAATCGGTGGCCTTGAACGCAGGCCTCAACCATAACTAACGCCACTTATCGCTCACGGCATGCGCGCGCGCGTACAGGACAAAATTACTCCTCCGTCGTCGTTCATCTCGCTCTTATACTCTCTCTGCGCGAAAGCCGCGTATAGCTTGCGCTTCGACTTATATATACATATATACAGGTATATACAGCGTGTAAACAGTACTATATAGTATAATGCGGCTGGCGGACCTTAAGGCTTTAATAATGACAAGCCCGTAATAAGGCTCGAGAGCGGCGGTGGCTGTGGCTTATTGCGAAAAGGCAATAAAAATTATCTTGCACTTTTTCGTGTATAACGGCGGTGGGAGGGGGGCAGCAGCGTGTAATAAGTAATCGGCGCGTGCGCTCCAATTTTTTTGCGGCCGCTGCACTATGATGTGTGTATGGGGCGTATTACGGGAGTTTAATGATCGCCACCACCGCCGCGTCGAGGTAATGGAAAATCTATGAGATATGACGAAAACGCCGCCGATTGTATATACGTACGGGAAATTGAGAGCGTATAGCCGCGGGCGAGTGATAAGTTTCTTCACAAAAACTTATTATACTCGGCGGGTGCGCGGCGCACGTGTATGTAGGAAGCAATGGAAAGAGAAAGAGGCGAGTTTTTTATGCCGCGATGATTTATCACGCTGGCTGAAGGGCGTTTCGCGATTTTTACCGGAATCGGCCATTCCGGACTGCGCGAACCCGCACGTGTATATAATAAAGTGTATAGGCTAATCTGTGTTTTTTAGTTGATGCGGAGATTATTTTCGCGTTTATGCAATTGCTTTGTAATCTCGCTGTGATCTATTGAGTGGACTTGCAATTTATTTCTTGTATGTTGTTGTGGAAAACCTCTGGCGATGATACTACAATATAATATGTGTGATATTCTATGTGCTGATTTAGTGCATGGATGAAAACACTTGGAAACAAACAACCAATTTGATTCTAATATTCTATTAAAGTTTAATTTAAATTTATAACACCTTTAATATTAATTTAAATGAATGGTTAAATATTAGAAAATAAATTCGTAAAGAAGTATTCGCAATATACCGTTGTATATTTTTGTTTAATTAAAAGAATAAATATAGTTCTATCTTGCCATCTTATACGAGAAAGTTTTTTAACTAAAATATATCATACACTTTTTACCTGGAAAGATAATCAGCACGGTTTTAATTAAAACCATGTTGATCGCGTGTTAATATTAAAAATAAACTTTTTAAAAAATACTTGTTTGTTTCAGACTTTTTATGTTTATGATTCAAGTAGAATTAATTCAGCATTACTCATCATTCGTATCAATGAACTCAGCAGGTCACATTTCATGCGAAATTTTTTTATTTTTAATTATGTGCGGAGAGTTTTATTCTTTAAATAAATGTCGCATGCAGTTATGCCATTATTTTAAATTATTGCTATAAATCTATATTATAATTCATTATTAAAGCACAAATAAATTACATAGTCGTTCAAGATCCTATCAATGCACAAATAAAAACTCTAAAAAATCTTTCCAAAATTAATATGTTTTACGTAATTATATATACTGACGATTGACCAATATTCATAAACAGTATAATTAAACTTGTTCACAAAGTTCTAATTTAATTTCCATATAAACATTCGGCAAGGATACAGCCATAAAATTCGCCAAAAATACTACTGTGATTTTTATCAATTTACTGCGCGGCACGCGAGAGAAAAATCTCTTAATCAATACTGCTCGCCGGCGTCATTACCGGTTTCTTCCCTCGTCTCATGTCCGCGCTCGCTCGTGCCAATAATTTTTCATTTTTTTGTTTACGCTTCAATTTCGCGTCGTCGTCGTCGTCGTCTCGCCTCCGCTTACCCACGCACACCTATATACACTGCACGGGTATAAGGTCAGACACGCATAAACGGTGAACCTAATAAGCCGAGTGAGTTCGAAGCGTGTATCCTATAAAAGGCGGAGTAGCGCGGTCAGCCTCATGCCACCGCGGACTTTCTATTTTAATTACCGAATTCCTCGTCCTCCGCGACGTAATATCGCGCGCGAGTCAGCGTTCATAAATTTTTTCTCGCCCGTCATCTCTCGCGTGCAGTTTGTCGCTCGCGCGCGTCGTGATTTCATTCTGTTCAATTATACAGGAGGCATGAGGAGAGGGACGAATGAGAGAGAGAGAGAGGCGAGAGAAAGAGAAAAACTCTCTCTTGCTCGATTCGCTCCGGGCGACCGCAGAAAAAGAGGCTGCGCGAGCGCATGAGGAGGATGAGAGAGGAGGTGGGAGGGGAGGGCTGTAAAAAAGCGAGCGAAACGTTGACGCACTTGACATTTATTATACGGCAGTTTTATGCCCGACATTTATTGTACGGCCAGTTTTATATAGTATGAGGCCTGCGCACTCTTTTCTGGCCGGGAGAGGAAGAGAGAGAGGAGAGCGAGACATTCGTCTCCCGGACACTTGCACAGCCCGTTGACTTTGCAGCGCAGCGGCACTATGTACAGGACCTTTCCCGGCGTACAGTATTATATACGCGTATTTTGCGATACGTACGCGACACCACGCTAGGTTTTATACATATTTATTTGATTGCCGCTGTATTTATGCGATGAGAAATTCAATCTTCGGCAGCGGGTGTCGAGGAAGTCGAGTGATGTATGTACGTATGGCGCACTCGAAGACGGAAAAGGGTTTAAACTTTTCGAATGCCACGTGTGGTGGTTGTTATGTAACTTTTTTCATACCGGTTTTTGCCGACTGAAAAGCTAACCGTAATAGTGTGTGCGATGTTTTTTTTTGCTGCCTGACCTTAGCTGCTGCCTGTATTATCGGCGCGCAGCTTGGAAGTTGTATTATTATATTGATGTAAAAAACGCTCTTGCGGCGACAGCTCCGCCGAGTAAAAAGTGCCTTAACAGCTATGGTTTTTGTTTCTGGATAAGCGTTCGAAGAAAAGTTAAATAAAGGAAACATTCAACTTTTTTTAAAGGAAAAACTGTAATATCACTTTTTATCGTCCCCCAAATGGTGTGCTTTATATAATATAATAAGGGGCAAAATTAAGATAAAAAATTTATCTTTATAATGATTCGTATTTATGGTACGCGTGCGTGAATGATACGTGGTTTGTTTGTAAATAGTTGAGTCAACAGATGATTATTTTTGTATAAAATTTAGTGTTCATGTAACGATGGATTTTATTGAGGAATTCATTTTCCAATATATACCATAAGACCTTGATTTTGTAACACTTTTGATATATCAAAATGCATTTCAAAACCTAGAAATTCAACTTTTTTACACCACTTTGTCGTACTGTATCTTTCATTGGTGTAATAAATTTAAGCACTTCATGGTTTTGAAGTGCAACTATAAAATGCATTATTTATCTCAAATGTAATTTATCCTGATTGTACTAATTAAAATAGCTTCGAAGTGACGTAAAAATTGTGTAGTTTAGATGTGAAAGAGACAATATCGATAATGTTAACAGAATATGATACATTTAGGCAATAACAAACAGGTTTTGTATCTAGAAATTGAACTTTAAAGTTGATTCTCTTATTAAAGATAACTGTTGTTTGAGAGAGTTTGCTATCATCACGTCACATTATGAAGACTGCAACGTTGTCAAAAATCTCTAGGACTTTCTCCAATTATTTTTTCTCAGTGCAGTAATAAACACGTCGAAACAGCATAGCACTCATACCTCGAAAAATTTTAACTCACTTAGTAGGTTTAATAAATCTTTGTTTCACGTAAATATGATTTAACTACAAGTCGAGTAACTGTATCATATTTTGTAAAAATCTTTTACTAAATATCTAAGATATTGTAATATATTTGCCTTTTTTCTATGGCGAAGAATTCTCTTTTCATGAGAAAGTTTTAAAAATGTCTGTACGTCATCACTTGAATATGCATAACGTAAAAACATGTGTTCATGTCACAATTAAGAGAAAATCTATTTTAAGCCCGTTATTATGATCAGGATGTTTTTTTTTTTGCAAAAACAAGGAGCGGTATATGCGAAACTAATTTGAAGTATGATTCAAATTAAAATGTAAATTTCAAATTTATTCAAAGCCAAGGTGTATAATACAAAACGCCGGTACACCCAACTTCCTCAATTCGGAATTTGTTACAGCTACCTAATTATTCTCATGCGCTCGAAAATTTGCGTATCATTAATATGAAAATTCGCGGAGCGATTTGTATTCAAACACGGGATAAATCACGGTACCATTTCATTTCCTCTCTCACCTACTCGGCATCGTTCGGTCGCTCGCAATAAAAACCGAACGACAGCCTTTACGGCGCACAAGACACACAGCGCGCTTCCAATTGATATGCACCGGACGTGCGGCGCATAGCTCAGGCTTCCCAATTACAATGTATTACGGCTCCTTTTTTTTCTTCTTCTTCTTCCTCAGCGCCCATCAGCGTTTGTTTTGAAATTGTTCGCTGCTCGCGCGTCGCTCTCGTGCGAAATCACGCTTTCAGCGCACGACTTTTCGGCATATAATTATGCGGCGCGACGCTCGCGGGCAAAAGGTTTGCGGAAACTCGCGCGCGCTCGCTGTGCAGCGCAGAAATAGAAATTGAATAGCCGTCGCTCAGCTCTTTCCGCGCGCAGCTTGAATTTAATATCAAGATCGCGCGCTCGCTCGCTCGCGAGTTTAACGCTTGGCCCTGAACGGATTTACCGTTCGCATAAGCAACAGCACGTTTCGTCGGTTTCTCTCCCACCTCTAAGACGCTAGGAAGTGTCTGCCTGGACTGATTTTATAGTGTTTTTTGTTTTTGATCGGCAAGGTCAGCCCCGTTATATAGCGCCACAGCGCG
Organism: Torymus auratus; assembly: GCA_900474315.1. Taxonomy (NCBI): domain Eukaryota; kingdom Metazoa; phylum Arthropoda; class Insecta; order Hymenoptera; family Torymidae; genus Torymus; species Torymus auratus. The sequence goes on along the minus strand of UXGD01001303.1, from coordinate 20,234 downwards.
TGTGCGTGCACTTGAACCTGAAATCGTGCCAAAAATAGGAGGACCATTTTTTTTCTTTTCGGTATAATATGCCTAGCGACGCAATATAAAGCAGAATGAACGCAAGAAAATTAAATATGGCAATTAGAGATGAGGCCCTGACGATCGTGTATTTTTAAAAGACCCCCTCGATGTGTGCTACACGTGTGTTTCGCATTAATTGACGCCACAACGAACGATTTATCAAGATTATACTAGCTTTTTAAAACTCGGTAGATTCGCGCTCGCACTGACGTCAGAAATAGATCACTTCTTGCGCATCGTTGAAAATATAATGGGGAGAAACGAGAATGATGAGAATCAAATAACTTATAGTATTATTATTTTATTAACATATTAATAACGACGATAACGCTATAATGTATTGCGCGTTATATAAATTGAATTTAAAAAAAATTAAGGTTTCAATGTTAACTGTCTAAGAGTTTATTTCGCCCACATGAAGTTGTCCTTGAGCAGCCTGAATAAATGTTTGTGTAAGTTTTCATGTACCATATATTATGTATATTTAAATAATACAATATTTTATTTAGCACATACCGTAATGGTAAGTACGTACTAGTTATCAGTGCTTGCAAATAAAAGTGTTACAAATCGTCACTTGAAATGAATTATTTCTATTGGAATTTACATATATGGTTACAATTTATGGTATTTTTTACTTTATTTTTGTACCAAAGAAATCGGAAAAGAACAAATTTTAATGAAAGTAAAATTATCGCTTAAACAATTTCAATAACTGAAATCGACATTCGCGTCATATAAGCTAGAAACTATTTATGCAATGCGGAACTAATTCCATTTTTTCAATTAGTTTCATTTACACTTCATTGTATCGATATTGTCCAACTGTATAATATATACAGAATATTATCAGAGCATCTTCATCTGCCCAATTAGGCAAATGTTCGCTAAAATAGCATCCAAGTATCGAAACAAACTTCTCTTTCTCTCAAGTTTGCAGCAGTGCAGCTATCGCGCCAATTAAGCGCTCGTCTCGACGCGGCAAATATCACCGTTACATTTCCAGTCACTCTCTCTCTCTTTTAGGCACACGCACCAGCACCGAATTAACGAACGCATTATAGCGGCGCGAGCTATTTCGGCATCGAATAAATCTATGTTGAGCGATTACGGCGATCATCGTTTTTAATTGCAAGGTCGGCCCCCTCCCTCGCACACACACACTCGCGGCACACTAGAACCGCCGTCGCCGGCGAGCACTTGAACCTGAAATCGCGTTCGCGTCGCCAGGAATAGCGCAAAAGCCAGTGCCAAGCGCAGCAAGCGCGTATACGCCGGATTTATATATCTACCCCTCTGTATGTGTGCGACGCGAATATTATGACGCGCTTTCACTCTTCCGCGGCGCTTCGACGCGCGCTCCTTGTTTTTTCTTCTTTTTGTCTCTCCTTCCGTCTCTCGGATTCTCGGGAATTCGCCTGCACGAGAGCGAGCGAAGGCCGCGCGAAATATAAACCGAGAGGAGCGACATGCAGCCGCGAAAAATCGCGAGGGAGGAGGAGAAGAGGAGCTTAGAGCGTCGGCTCTTTATTTATAGCGCTGTCTGTAATTTTCGATTTAGCGATACCTCAAGGTCAGGAGCAATTTTTCCCTCCATTTGTCCGCTTGTCGGAGGAAAAGTGCCGCGCCGCGTAAAAATACGCGCGGCTGTGGAGAGAGAAATGTGTGGCGCGCGCGCGCGCAAGCGCATCGCGTCTTTTTCCGTTTAGCTGTTGCGCGCTGCCGCGATGCCGTTCTGCCCGCTGTGGCGGCTACTGTCGACTTGAAGCGGTGATAAATCTATCAATTATGAGGGTAATTCTTTGCGTTTTTACGATTCTGCGATGCTTTTGAGCGAGGGCCTTGCTCGATCGTACGTGTGTGTTTTTGCAAAAATAGTAATTGCCTTCTGGCTGTGAGATCAAAACATCCTGTGATTTTAGCTGATCGTTAAAATATAATATCGGGGATGTAAATCACGGTTTGCAACTATATTTCCTTATTCTTCAGCGGATCGGTTATTATAAAAGTGAGTTTGGAAAATGCTAGTATTTGATCGGAATTTAAATACTGCCAAATTAGAAAATGTGATTTTTAAATATATTTTTAATATTTTTATACATTCATAAAATATTTCAAAACATCTCTCAATATTAATTTTTTATCATAATATTTATTTATTCATGTGTTGTTTGTTTGCAAATTTTTGTCGTACCCATCAGAAACGTATAGCAACCGTATATTATGCACGTATGTATATATATATATATATTTTTTTTTTTATCTTATATACATCATCATAACCCTTGATAATATCTACAAGATGCGTTTTTGATTGATCGTTTTGACATATCCGATAAAAATAAATAGGATGCTCAGTAGGATTTAATTATACAGATATATAGCAGAGTGACGCTAAGAGAATTTTAAACTTATTATTGAAGTATGTATACATGTAAAATAAATACAAATACATCTTAATAAAGAGATGATATTAAAACAAACTGAATCGCCTAGTTTATATATATTTTAATAAGAGTTTTATAATCAACACCAGTCAACCAATAAAGATAAAGAAACTTTGTAGCATCTCTCTCAGCTCGTTCGCCAACAACGTTTTCGCAAACAACGTTATACTTTTACTATCCCACATTCAATTTTGAAAAAAAAATCGAAAGTTTATAAGGCCGCAGAAGCAAATCCATGAATAATTTTGAATAATCTTGCCGAGACCTCAAAAACGGAACATTGAACGCGGCGCGCGCGGGTCTTCAAAAATCCTTCGTTAAACTAATTTTGCCGGGAGAGTCATAAACGAAATTTGCATCGACCCGCGCGGCGCGCTCCTCGATGTGGGAGGTCTAACCTTATTGCGTGGAGCGCGCTTTACGTAAGAATCACGATCAGACCACGGCTTCGCGCGTCGACTTATATATGCCGTAGCCTGCTGAAAATATAATAAGGGTCCGATATATAAATATAGATATATATACATTGTATAACGAACTGTTATAACGATTCTGTAACGATGTTGGCAGTGTGATATAGATTCAACATCACGATCTCTATTATAGTGCGTTTATGAAAAATTTTAAAGTTTGTTAATTTTATTTGTTATATTGGTAAAATTTTAATAAAAATTTATCAAATATCGGCAATGAAGAGAATATTGGAAACTAAAAAAATGGCTACATATTACATGACGGTGAAAAAAAAATTATCAATAAAATATAAACTATTTATCTTTTCATCTTTTAATAAAAGAACAATGACCTGAAAGGTTATAATCATGATAAGACTATCACCGATTGGTTGATTACAATTTAAAGATTAAATTTGTTGGTATTAAAGTTTTGACGTCTTATTACTCATATACATTTCCTGAAAAACAATTAAATTCCTCGTTTGAAAAGTTTAATCAACCCGAGCCAAAATGGCATCACTCGTCTCGTTCATCTTTCGAGATCCCCCAAGTCGGTATTGACCTGTTACCGCCGGTTTTCGCGCGCGAACTGCCGTATACAGACCGTCGTCGAAAAATGCTGATCGTCATCCTCAAATATATAAGAGACAGATCGGACAGACTGGCTCTGTGTGCAACTCGAGAGGCGATATATTAGGTGTACAAGCGTTTATATATACACGTATCCGGCTTCGTCCGCGTATATGACGTGGCTGCACCGGTGCAGTGCAGTCCGGGGGAAATTATTGACCCGGCCGTGCACGAGCGCCGCCGTCGACGGCACGAGGACGACTGGCAGGAAATCGATAGCTGATGTCTGAATATCAATAATTTATACGTACGCGAGCCTCGCCGTACAAAACACGCGTCGTCTTATCTGATGGAGGAGAGACTTGTTTTGTCTTCATTCGGCGAGAGGCGCACGGGGCGATCGGGTTTTTCCCCTTTTTTTCGCTTCCCTTCCCCCGCGGCGCTCTTCATTGCGGGCTCGCAGGCAGCGTTTTCACGCGAAGCAATCAGCTTATACGCGCGGTCTGGGTCTCTCTTATTACGGCCATTTTTGCCGATTGAAGCGCTTGTATACATGGTTAGAGTTTGTATGTATTTGCTCTTCGAGTCCGCTTGATGGTGAAGTGGAATTTTACTCCATTATAGTTGTGTTTTTACGTCAGACGTGAAATTCTTTTTATCCGGGATACTTGTGAAGTATATAGTTATTTTTAGAGCTTGTTATTATATACACCAAATTATCACATAACAATATAAACTTCGAGTACGTCGTGATTCTATAAACTGACTCAGCGGTTAAAACATTAACTGAAAAATTAATTTAAAATGAATCCGAAATTGTAACGATTTGTTCGATTTTCGGTAAAAACATCAAACACAAAACGCACCTCAATAAAGTTCAAAACCTTCGAATGTCAATGAAAACGGCAAAAGTGCACGCCGCGATAACAACACGATCGTGTAAGCCTTCTTCAGCAACTCCATAAAGATCCATTCTCCCGCGGCAGCGGCACTATAAATTAATTTTTCTCGCAGCCCAATAAAATCAACGCGGACGGCCGGACAGCTACGAGTTAACGCTCTCTCTCTCTGTCCCTCCCTCTCTCTTTCCTCTCCTCGCTCAATTCCCGCGCACCGAAAGAGCCGAAAAGAAAAAAAACACTCGGCGCGAGACCCAAAGAAGAGAAACACGAAACTCGCAACAACAACAACAACAGCAGCGGCGGCGGCGGTGTCGATAGAACGCTATCGCCGGCGATGGGAAACGCGAAAAAAATGGCAAATCGATCGTGCGAAAGAATCACGGCGCGGCGTCGATTGCAAAAAGAGGAAACTATATGCGCGCACAGTGGTCCAGGGCCCAAAGAGAGGAGCCGATGCGTCCCGAGAGTCAATAGTTATCCGGACGTTGAGCGAGCGCCCAAGAGAAAGAGGGAGATAGAGAGGGAGGGAGGAGAGAGAGATGGGCATATAGCTAGCAATCGAGGGCAATGGTTAGTCCAAGGTCTCTCGAGTTCAAATCCCCGCGCCACGGTGCAAGCTTTACTTCGCTCTTCCTCTCCTTCTCTCTCCTTTGGCTTGCGCGCGTGCGCAAACAACGACCTCTCTCTCTCTTGCTTGCGCCTCCGTTCCTAGAATAGTCACCGGCAGAGAAGAGAGAGAGGGAAGCGGGCTGACGTTCGGCTGTAAACATTTTGCGAATCGGAATAATAATTCCCGAACGTCTCCGCGCGAGTGTGTACGTGTATGTCTGTGTGTATACGGGTATGTGTAATAGTGTGAGCACTGGAGGAAGGAACGATCCGGACGCGGCTCCCAAGTCCATACGTGGGCGTCCCGGGCGAACGAACCTATACGTCGCGGCATGTACGTTACACTACGTCGGTCGCCTGCATCCTCGGGAAATACGATTCCAGGTGTTTCTTATTTCAGCCTCGCTCTTTTTCGCCTCTTTTTCGCTTCTCTCTCTCTTTCTCTCACATCGACCGTTGTATATATATACTCTCTCTACGGCGCGGTGCTGTCTTTTCCTCTACGGCGAGTCCACTAAATTTTCTCTCTGATAGAGTGAAATTTACGTCTTGCTTAATTCCGTTCTAACCGAGTGAGAGAGACAGGGACAGAGACCACTCTAAAACATTTGGAGAGGACAGTTCTTTTTATTTCGCCTTCTTCTTCTACCTCTTTCTCTTGCTCTTCGTACTCTCCTATAATATACTCCTACATGTATTTCTCTCTGGCCAGCTTATTTGGATTTACGGAGATTGAAATTTTGTCGGAGGGGGTGAAAGGGGAAAAAGGAAGATGTTTGGGACTTTTCCGGATTTTCTCTTGACCTTTTCTAAACTTTCAGCTTTCCGTGAGCTTACTGCGGAAAAGTAATGAAATGGCCAGAAGATTGGCCTGTTTTTTCATTCCAAACCATTTCCAGCTTAAAGTAAATGTGTGTACCGGTTAATGTTTTGACAAAGCGAGTGTACCATAAATCGTTTAGCTTGAGACATAATTTTACCTTTAACGAGACTATTCAATTTTCTTTATGAATTTGTAACGGCAGGTGAATAAAATTCTTAATAATGTAATTCAGGAAAGCATGGAACCCTAATAAACTTTATTTTTTCCTTACAATCTTGTATTAATAATGAATATATCTAGAATATAACGAATGCAATGGCTCTACCGCATGAAATTTTCAAATATCCCCGGCTTATAATTCAGAAGAAAAGTACTCAATATTTATAAACAGTAACTGATTAAATTAATTTCTTATCGATCACGATTGCAAACTTAATAATCATTAGTATTCATGAAAACGTTAGACTCCGCGTTTACCTTTTACGAAGACCCCCTCCCCCTTCAGCCACCCCGCATGGAAAACCAGTTTCTCCGCGAGTGTTAAAAATACGTGCAACTGCGCGGGACGAAAAAAATGGTACTTCACGCTCGCGGGTGCGCGACGTGGACTTATTAATTCGACCGTATTAAAAACGCTTTGCCGTATCTTTAAGGTTCTGTAATTTGGACGGCTCGCTACATCGTGAACTCGTTTCGGAAATTAAGCGCGCGCGCCGCGTAATATGTACTTCGACGCCATATTCCAGTTTAAAGTTCACGGGCAGTCCATTAGACATCCGGGTCAAAGAAATCAAATTCAAATTATACCCAAAAGTGTGTCGTATGCCTTAGCGTAAATGTATATATGCATATATAAACGTATATATATGGCGGGAGCGGAGAGTCTCGGCGTGCGCACGGTAGAGTTGTGCCGTATATAGCCCCCAGCCGCAAGTGATGAATGTAGTCGTTAGACGTTATCTATGTAGGATGCCCCGAAAATGTATAATGCGCCGATTTATAAATCTACATCGCACAACGCGCTGATTTTCCTTTTGGAAAACCGTTTCGGGTTATATGCCGAGAGATGCTGAATTATATTAATAATAACTGTATTTGCATAAATTGCTCGTATACGGCATTTATATGGTATAACTGAAGCACCTTAAAATATATACATAAACAGATCGAGCTGCATTATTAATCACGGGTAAAGGGAGATTTGGATATATAGAAAATATTATTTTTAAATGGAGTGATATTCAGTTCGGTTAAACGTCGCATTTCGTAATTTAATAAATGTTAAAACGCGTACTTCAATTTTTCTCGATTAAGATTATTTATATTAATTGAATCTAAACTGGTTATATCATTTAAATTCAGGATAAAACTTTGAAATACTAAATATAAATATACCTCGACTGATCGTCGGTAAATAATTAGTTCCAGGCAGGCATAACGCTTTCCGTAATTACGAAAAAAAGCCGCAGCACGAGTCATCATCGCAACATTTCGTTGCTTTTTTTTGCAAAGAGAGCCATTTAAAGAGTAGCGCGCACGTGATTTTCCATCATGGACGTGATTAATTTTTTCCTCCTCTTTTCTATAATTTTTTTCCCTCGCAAAAGTCCATAAATTACAATGATTCAACGTGCGCGCTCGCTCAACGGTATCATTTGGACTTGAGCGTCACGGTGGCTAAGCAACGAGGCATTGATTATGCCATTTATGACTGGCGACTGGCAGCGCGTGCGGGAGAGAGAGAGGCTTTAATCCTGGAATTATCGAGATTGTTAGATACACATCTTCATGACGGGGCTATCGTATCGCGAGAGAGCCGCAACGAGCTGTGTTCCATGTTCCCCCTTCTCCCTATATACATTCGAGTTACAATCCGAATCAAAGCTGCCACTATTATGCGGTTGCTTATAGAGCTGTAAGTATGTGCATATTGATTACGAGATAGACGAGATTTTAGAAGCGATATATAATGAGCGCGGAGGCGATTTGTTTTTTCGAAAGATGTTTCCGAGAAACGATTATATCTTACGAAGAGTGACATCAGTGTAAATATGGTTGAAGTTAAAACGACGGTTGGCTAAAATTAATTTTTGTTTTAAAATATCGTTACAGCAAAATTTGGCATGGGTATAGAATTATTTATTGAGTTGAGTGTATTTATTGGGAGTATATTTATTTAATCTATTGAATGTTTTTTTTACTTTTTGCAGGTCAATGCACTCAAAAGAATATGGTGCAATATAGGTATAAAAATATTTTGTTTTCCAGTTAAAATTAAGTGATTTATTGGTTTGTTCTCGCATTTCAAATACAAAAAGGTTACTATTGAAAATCATAAATAAAACTTGAACGATGCTAAAATTAAAAACGAATCTTAAAATGCGCGTCATAGATTCAAGTATTCAGAATATTTTGAAAAAAATGCAATACTTTTATCACGTTCTAATTTAAAACGATAAAAAATGTACATAAATATTCTCAGTGACTATTGCAGAATTAATGTTCGAAAAATTCATCATATACCATGGCAATTAATTTTGCTTTATTTATAAAAATGTTGAATCTACTACAGGAAACTCTAAACAGTCGAAATTTCAAAGCAATTATTTACTGTTATTTGACAAAACAGAGATAAATGCCAAAAGATAATCTTCTCGATAATCTGCAAAAATAACGCTGAAAGCATTCAGCAGCGGTTCCGCTCGAGGAATATACATCAGCAGTACTAAACAGATCGTTCGTTACTACCTCTCTTTTAGTTTGTTTAGACTCTCTCCTTTCCCCGACCCGCGTGTTAATAAAGCGAGGCACTAAGTAGGCCCGAAACGATTTTTCACTTTCATATAAACACAAGCGCGGCGTTCGTTCTTACAGCTATATGCATTCTCCGCGTTTCCGCGTTTCCCATCAACTGCGCGCGAAAAGCCGGCAGCTAAACCCCTGCTGCTCGTGCATCCTGCGTACACACACACACACACACACACACGCCGACATTCGCACTGCGTTCGTACATAGGTTATATATACCGTATACGTCTAATACGCACGTATAGGTCTTGCCCTCTCGATTCCCGCTCCTTCACGGTACAAACATCATAATCCAGCGATAAAACCCCCGGCCGGCCGATTTATCTGCCAATAAAATCTCATTGGAAACACGTGTTTCTCGCGTTGGACTTTGCCGAAACCGGTCGCTCTTTCTCGCGCGCTCGTGGAAAGGTGCGTATATGCTCATCAGTGTATAGATATATATGCATACGAACACGTATAAGCTACAAATGTACGCTGGGCGTATATATAGGTATATGTATGCACGGAGATGTTTTCGCCGTACGTACGGCAAGAGAGAGAGAGAGAGAGGCGGTGGTTCCGTCTGCGCGCGCGCGCGCGCAATCATGCACTTGCGGTTTTAAATTAGACGTCGTAAAATCCGTCGTCTTTTCTCGGTTGCCGGTGCTGTGTGTGTGTGTGTATGTGTGCGAGAGGTCTGCGCTCGCGAAACGCTACTCTCCTCTCCTCACCGAGGGCCAACAGCCTTCTCGCGGTCTACAAATTACCCGCGCCACCGCGCCGCCGCGCGGATATATACTCCGCGGGAGTGTTATTCTTTTCGCGATGGTTTTTTGACCCGCCGCGTGGCGAGGGAATAACATTTTTTTTTTCAAACAAACCTTGCGCGAGAGCCGGGTGATCGTTGCGGTAGTTGATCGTTTCGTCGGAAGAGCTTGAGAACGAAGCTGCTGCTGCTGCCGCCGCCACTTTTGATACAATTTTTATTTGCTATGGTTTTGCTGAGCTCTCGCTGTCGTGGCGTTTGTTGTTGCGTCGAATTTCGTAATTTTTGTTTTTCAAACGATGTTTATGGAGTATGATAAAATATCGTACGACTATAGAGCCTTAAGTGGCCCATTAATGCACGACGTGAAATATTAATATACTATTCTTTTTTTCATGCGAATTGTGTCTGACATAGATATAGGTATAGTTGTATTACAGTCTCGCATTAATCCTTCAAATTATTTTATATAAACGTTTCGCTTTCTGGCTCATTTCGATCTATTATTTAACAGACATATAATAAATAATTTATATAGCTTCAATATTTTAGTTTAATAATTTCAAATGTGTGGTATTCCTCATATATACTTAGAAAATGTATTTATCTTAATACAGAAAAATATGGTATAAGATAATTGCATCTATAGAATATAAGCATGCATGTATATATTACTCTTCATAAGACTCGAGCTATATTTCCGTTGCTGTTCATAACTGCCTTAAGTGGCCCATTAATGCACGCCTTGAATTTTTGCGCCCGAGCGAAGGGAAATATTATACTGTTAAATATACTATTTTTTTTCATGCGAATTGTGTCTTTGACATGTTACAGTCTCGCATCAATCCTTCAAATTATTTTATATAATCGTTTCGCTTTCTGGCACATTTTGATCTATTATTTGATAGATATATAAAAAATTATAGCTTAAATAAGCACAATTCGATTTCAATATTCTAGTTTTCTCATTTCAAATGTATGTTATCCCCCATATATGAAAATTTATTTATCTTAAAGAGGTCACGTGATTTTTAAATGGGTTCATAATTTAATTTTGTTGTCATAAATTATTAAAATATAATAAAGTATAAGTACACACGAATATGAAAGGCAAATACTTTCTGAACCGGAAAAACTATTCTGCTAAAAAATTGTTAATCGAGCACCTAGGTATGTTGTTCAATAAGTAAAAAAGTTAATTTCGCAATTTGCCAACTTTTTATTTTTCATTCGATTTTAATACATTTGTCGACGACCCATCCAGGTTTATATTATAGAATAATTAATATACGAAGTAACATGTAATTGTTTATAGTACAATACAGTATAAACTTAAAGTTTATTGTATTTGAACTGTAAACAATTACATGTTGTTTCGTATATGTTAATTATTTCATAATATAAGCCTGGATATAACTTTTTACTGATTGAACAATATCTACGTGTTCGATTAATAATTTTTTATCACAATAGTGTTCTTCGGTTCAGAAAGCAATGATATATATGAAAATGCCTTTCATATCCGTGTGTACTTAGATTATTATATTTTAACAATTTATGTCATCAAAATTAAATAGTGAACTCATTTTAAAATCACGATAACCCCCTTAATATGTACAAAAAATATGGTATAAGATAATTGCATCTATAGAATATATTATGAACATGTATAATTCATTCTTCATAAAGACTTGAGCTATATTTGCGTTGCTTTTCATGTAACTGCCTCTAGAGGCGCGCTGATGCCCGTTTTGATTTATGCGTTCATTATTTTAATATCAAACGACTCCACATGTTATTGTATCGCGTTAGAAAAAAAGGTTCAACTCTTTCATTCGCAAATTTCATATCCACCATAATGATTTATCATTATTTGTTCTCCTCATAACGAAATGTGCAACCGCATATAGTAGGCGCAATAATTTTTTCGTGTTTTATAAAACAGATATTCCACGGAGTAAGGACCAAAACACACCGGGCAGACTATCGCGATCACATTAATTCAGCCATTTTTATGAACCAAAGTGACACAAACTGAAACACACACCCGAATCCCGCAACCGAGCAAGGGCCACGTACGAAATTATGCTTTTTATTAAAAACAAGCGGCGTTGGTGGCAGAAAAAAAGTCGCGCGCCCGGGTCCCCTCCTACTACACACGAGGAAAAACAACGACGTGGAGCGCGTCGAGCTAAAAAGCAGACGGATCGCAGGCGCGTGCACGCGCATTTCTCGTCATGAATAGCCCTCTTTGTAAAAAAAGCCGAGGCGAGGACAGAGCGATTTTCGAGCCGTGTATACAGGCGCTCCGCGTATCGCAACTTCCGGTCCATTAGTCGCAGTTTATCCAGCGCCAAGCCGCGAGCTGCGCTGCCGCTGTGCTTTTACTTGCCATACAGATCCAAGGGCGGCACAGCAGCGCGGACCAACTTTGTGATATACCCGCGCGGCGGCGCTTGGGGCAAAAATAACGATCTGAAATCCTTCAAAAAACACACGCGCGCGTCGTCAAACGCGTATACGCCACGGACGTGCCTGTTATTGCGCCGAGTTTTATTGAAGTACGCGAGCGCGGTTAAAGGGGGAAATTTATACTTTGGCAGGCAGAGCGTGCCTTCGATTTTTCGTGTTTTCCCTTTTCAGCGAGAAATGAGGGAATCCTTTTTAATCGTTTTCTGTATATGGTTTTTAATTGCTTTGAAAGATACTCGTAGGTTGATGGTTTGAGAAATATATACGCAATAAATTAAATCTAAATAACGAATAAAGATTTTATTGATAAAATTATCTTATATATAATTTTAATTTTCTACATTTACATCTCTGTAAATTTTAACTATTGAATATAAATCGTGTTGCAATTTAATTCGATCCCTTCCTCATTTTACAAACACTGATATAGTAAAGGGATTATTTGCATTTCAGTTAAATGAGGATAAATTAAGCTATATTTTTGTACACTTTATAAACATGAAAATGACTAAACCTCTTTATTTCACATCTATCAGCTACAACGTGTATTGTTTCTTCTTCAATTTTGCTACAAGTACGTACTTGGAAATCTATTTATTTTTATAGAAAGGAGGACACGTATACGCGGTACTTTTCCCGAACGCACGCGGCTGGTATTCGTAATTTAAACCCCTATTGACTCTGGATGTGTTTACAGCGCGAGCGTCAGCGTTTTCCACCAACGCAAATCTGCATTTCTCACGATCCTCTTCGTTCTTCGAACTCACGTAGATTATTATCTCAGACTTCAGCGTTCTCGGCACACTGCATATAGATATATACACTCGGCATCCTCGCCATAGCGTTGCCGCACACACGAGCTGCTGCAGCTCGGAGGAAAACAAATCGACGTTTCGTCTTGTTTTTCTCTCCTCTAACTTCCTCTTTTTCTATCTCTCCGCTCCGCTTTTTTACAGCATCGCTGTGTTGCCTCTTCATAATCTTGCTCTCGCTCTCGCGTGTCGCCGCAGGGGATACGCAGATGAATCTAGACAATTTTAACTCGCCGACGATCTCGAAAGACCTGCTCGAAAGAGCCTATCTTATGTGAGTCTCGAAAAACGCGACGTGGCTCGCGTAGAAAAAGTCCGACAAGCTCGCAAAAACATGCACACACATACACACGAAAGGAAAAGTCGTCTTATTCGCATCGCCATGCGGTCGTCGGGAAAAAATCCTCGGCGCTTTGAAGGGAGCGCGTGTGGCCGAGTATCCGAGCTCGTGCCAAAAAATCCCGCGGCGCGCTGAAGAAGTTGGGACGAGAGAGAAAAAACTATAGTGAGACAGAAAGAGAGAGGGATATTCTATTTACGGAGTTAGTGGCGGTATACCTTTTTTTTCACGGGCACGGGCCATATAGTGTAATCGAAGCCGAACGCCTGTGTGTATGTGTGTGTGCGAGCAGGGCATTTTCGTATTTTAACCTAATGAATTTCACGCGTCTTCGACTTCAAACGATTTTTTTAACGAGCGCACACGCTCCGCTCTTCCCTTTGATAATTAAAAAGGCGGAGGTGATTTTTTTTTCGTCGCTGCCGGTCGAGAGAGAGGAGAGACTGTACACGTTGTGTATACTGTTTATGCGGACGGGGGTTCGATTTTCGGGCTCGTCCTTTTTGAGGGTTTATTCGTGCTTGATCAATGAGTTTTATGCGCAGTCGTGTAACGTAATATGTGACAAGAAAATCATTGCCTGGTTGTATAAAAATGACGAGTCGTTTGAATAAATGTGTATATTGTTTTCATATTTATACAGAAATGGTTTCATTTTATTTATAATGGATTTTACGAAAATATTAGGTATTAAAGTTCAATTGATTCCTTGATTCATTGGCACGTGTTATAAGAGAAAATACGTTTATTCATTGGTAGTAATAATTACGTTCTATACTAGTTTAAAATTTATAACGCGAAATTTCAGGTTAATCTAATAGTGAAAGGTATTAAATATTTTTGAAATGTCAAAAGCCGCCTAAACGAAAAAGACTTTTACACACGTTTTAACATAAAAGCATCGCAACAAATGATCGTTGTAACACTTTATCACCCGATCCCTCATTTGCAATGTACTTTCCGCGCAAGCTACATAGGTATATACATACAGGTATTGCTCAAGGCAATAAACGTTGACAAACAACGTCTGTCAACAGGGACCATAAATTTTGCCATCCCTCGCCACTACTACCCATTTTTCGCTTCGATATAACACCCGCTAATTACATTTATATAGTATACGTGGACACATAGAGTGTGTCCCATCGAACACGAGAATCTCGCGTTTTAACGCGGCAGATATCATCACATATATATATACGTTCGCCGAATATGAATATATATATACACACGCGGTCCTCACACCATAAAAGCATAATATTATATACACGCATACAACGCCGACACTGTCAGTACTTCGGTCCGCGTTTCGAGTGTAACTCGCGCGACAATGTTTCTGTCTGTTTGAGCCGGCTGATTATCTCCTTACCATTATATCCGCGCATACATGTACAAACGACGCAGCCGCGTTACACAAGCGCGTGTTGCGTCGTCGCAAAATTTACGGTCACGCATACGTGCATCGTACATATAGCGCTGATCCATCGGCGCGATGTCTTCGCGGTTAGTAGCCGCCGTCGCCGCGCCGCGAAAGAAGGGAGAAACCACCATAAATTTAGAGCCGCAGCAGCAGTAGCGGCGGCGAGTGTATACACTTATATATAACGCGGGCTGCGCAAAGGCCGCTTTAATTCCCCGGGACTGTTAATGTGTACGCGATAGCGCGTCGCGGGAATCGTGTAATTAAGTCAGATTACACGGCCGCGCACGGCAAACTCGCGAAATTTATCTTTGCCTATTTTTTTGTCGTAGCCGTAGTATAGAGAAAGAGAGAGCCGGCACGAGCCTTATCATTGCACGCGCGCGCGAGCTCTGATTTGATTTGCAAATGCTTTGCGTATTAAGTGGCTTTACATTGTAAAACAGTGGCGGGCGTTGGTGTGCGCGGCGAAAAGACTCCTGTTTGCGAAGAGATCTTTTGCCTTTGACGCTCTGTGTAGATCGAATTATCTTTTCATTAGATAATCAGCTGCCAATCCTCGCTGCCATACGGATTTAGATAATATAAGAAACAAGTGGGATGCGTACTTTATATTATTACACGAAAATTAATTTACATAATAAATATTCATTTTAAGGCAGTCTTATACCTAATGGCTTCTAAGGCCAAAATTACCTAAAAAAATTGATAAATATTTAATTACTATGAAACAAAGTATATGTATTACTAATATAACTTATTTCATATGAAACATCCCAGGTGAGGAGATAAATCTCCAAACCCACTTTATGCAGTATTATGTCATTTTAGAAAAATCGACTGGTGAGCAAGTTTTCTTGGCACCTGGTCGATGGATTTTGATGGGAGAGGTGCCAAATTACTTGGAAAACATGTACCTATCGCATGAAGCTCTGGAATTGAAAAATTTGGTCCCGAAGTATTTTTTTAGTTAAAAAATCTATTTAGCCTTGCTTTTTAGGCTCAAAATCGCCGAAAATCAATACATGAGTCACAAAAAATATGGTGTGCGTCTAGGGCTTAGTGGGCCTTTTGACCTCGTGTGGTTGCAGTACTCGTCTGCGGCTCGTGCTTGTTCGCCTTCGACTCGTACTGCAAACTCCACACTCGGTCTAAAAAGGTCCACTTTGCGCCTTAGGTACACAATGTACTATTCTTCCCGTGTTACACACCGTATTTTTTTTAACGAAGGCATAACAGGGCCTTTTTTCGTGTGTGAGTCGGAGGATTTCTATCCTTTTTAGGGGGGCAGAAATATTCATTCCTCACCTGTTTTAGGTAAGAAATGAAAAACTAATGAGAAATGGCTATTTCTCATCTGTTTTAGGTGAGAAATGAAAATTTCTGCCTTTCTTCTTTCTTAATTAACTTTTCAACAATTAACTAACACGGGAAGGAAAGCTATTCCAGACTCGGGTGAGGTGTCTTCAACACTCGTCTCTGTCTCGTGCTAAACACCTAACCCTCGCTAGAAATAGCTCATTTTCTCCCTTTGTCTCACAATGTACTATTTCTCACCGGTTTTCATTTCTCACCTGTTTTAGGGTAGAAATGGATATTTCTTAGCACTTTCACAAAATATGCTTGAAATGCGAAATTGTCTCCTATTTTCACACGTGAAAAGGCCCATTTCATGCCTGAGTTGAGAAAAATAGTTTACTCATTTCTTTTTATCAATTTCCTATCCATTTCAAATTTTTGTTCCAACACGTTTCAAAATATCTGAAAAATATTTGCATTTAAAACAACGTTTTAAGGCCCGTCAAATCGAAAATGCACATCCATTGTTATTTCATTCGGCAAAGTGAAATGCAATTTCCCCAATGTCACATATTGCGCGTGGGTTTCAGTGCGCGCTCAAGTCGAAAACATTTGCGCAGCAAGCGACGGAAAAATGTCGTACCGAGCGAGAAATATTTACGTCTGCCGGGGTAGGAGGTAGACGAGCGCGAGAAAAATGGAATAGCGAAAAAAGCCCATTGCTATTTGTACGCGATGACACACTAGATAGAAAGTCGTTTACCGATAAGGGTTCGACTGTATGCACGCGGCGCGTCGTCGACGGTGCCGTCGTCTTCTATCGGCCTCGCCGCGGCGCGCCGCGTTGTTGATAAGAAAATCTTTAATTAGCACGCTTTAACTAACTTCGCATTCTTTTCTGTGTTCCCGCGCGCGACGAGCTTTTGTGGCACGCTTTGTTCATCGTTGCTGTATAATATAAAAAAGTACAGTATATTATAGCTCATATAGATTTAAAATGTTATTTATTAGTTATCCTCGATTTTTGAAATAATTAATATTAATCTATATCTCTTATAATAAAAAATTGAGGAAAAAAGATTATCTTAACGCGTTTATCAAAACATTTTTAATGTAGCAAACTATTTAGAGATACATTTATACTAATGAAAATCTTACTTAATAGCAATGTATATATATTTATTTTTATTTTATCGTTTGTAATACTTGTATAACTATTTAGTTGAATCAATTTTATAATTGCAATGCACTAATTAATTTTTGCTATAAATATAGTGGTTTATTTATAAACAGAAATAATAAAAAAATGCAAAATTTCCTGTAATTTTAACATATTTATAACACTAAATATATTGGAATGAATAACTTCGCTCGTAATCGTGTTGAGAGCGCGATGTTGAAAGCGGCGAATTCAAGCCTATCTTTGCCGCTTGCTCGTTCGACGACAATAAAAACACAGAGTTCATCTCGGCACATATGCTTGTTATTCTATAAATAGCAGTCGTATATTTCAAACTGAAAGTAAAAACGCTTTGCTTTGCTAATTATCGCGCCGATGGCGTTTCGCGTTTTAAGAGCGTATTGCTATACGCTTGACGCATTTGTGCTTTCAAGCTTTTTGTTACACATAAATAGTTACTCAACATGCAAATGTAAATTAAACGTGAATTCTTACAAGTCTTTGTTAACACATCGTTAAAATAGTTTTACAATATATCTTTTTTCGGCTTTACTATATACATGGATGAAGCTAATTATTACTTTAAGTATTGAACTGTTCATTGATCATCAGAGAAAATTACTTCAATCTTCAAAGATTCTTCTAGACACTAGTGTTTATTTGTATCAGTAAAATTTTCAAATAGTTGTAGCTTTCTCTATAATGGATCAAACAAATGATTAATTAAACATCATAAGAGTATTGCCATTGTATTCTGAGCACATTTTAGCTCTAAAACATATAACTAGATTTTTACTAGTATATTCTTGCAAAATGCAAAATAATTATAAAGTCGAAAACCCAGTTTTCAATAATGTAATGACCGACATGATGACAGCGATCATGGAGTGTCAACGGGTTGATGTTTAGCAAATAATAGTGCATAAAAACAATTTTATTATGATGCCTTTAATTGGTTTAACGACCTGTTCAAACAAACGTTAAAAATTATGATTTAAACAAAAGAATCGAATTACATTAAATTCAAGCAAAAACGTCATTGCATTGACTTGCTATATTTAGATTTGAAGAAGGAAATTAACAGCTGATTTTAATTCCAAATCAAACAACATCGTGGATAATTGATTATTTAAATTTGTGCGTGGGTAGTTTTGCATCGATTTTGTTATTTAGGTATGTGATTTCCCTTATTAATTATAAGGTAAATAAATTATAATGATATAATTATTATCATCTTATGAAATTAATTTATCATGAAGAAGAAGGACAATATGTCAATTATACTTTATAATTATGCAATTATAGCAATCCCTCTCACCTGAGAAAAACCTGTCACCACAGATCTAAACGTCAACAACGACGCACCAGTAATTAACTCTATGCATGTCCATTTCCTTCCCTATAGCTACCTGCTTCCAGGCACAAACAATGGTCAACAGACCGTAATTACGGTTCTCCCTCCTTAACCAGAACTAATACAACACGCCTATCCTCCTCGCAGGTATGTGTAATATGCATCCTACTGTGCTGACGCAGGCTACATAGCATAGCCACAAACTGTGCATAGAGTGTCACGACGGCACGTGCCACGCGGAAGCTCGGCCCAGACACGTGGCGGCGTTATATACCCTCGGACTGCCCACGTCCCCTGCGCCCCGCCCCCCTGACCAGAAGGACTCGAAATGACATTTGAGCGGCCATTATCTACGCGTACGTCTGCACGCGCCTCGACGAGATTTTTAAACAGGTGTTCCTTTGTTAGTACTTATACACGACGACGGCCGTGCACAAGAGTGAGAGAGAGAGAGAGGGAGAGAGGGAGAGAGGGAGAGAGCGAGAGAGAGCGGGAGAGAGAGAGAGAGCGAGAGCGAGAGAGAGAGAGTTATTTTAGCGTCGCGCAACTATACGACGGTATCTTTTTTGCATCACCGATGCGTGGGTGCGGGAGACTGGCGCGCTTTTGCTGCGTTTGTGTGTAGTGGCAGAGAAACGTCGATTGATCGTTGTGTATATACACACACGCGGCCGCTTAAGGTTTATGGGTTCCACGGGCTGGATTTTCGCTGAAGTTCGCCGTTAAATCCAATTGGGAAGTTTCTGAGAAAGTTCGTAGAGAACGTGATGTATGATGGAGAATTACGCTTACAAGCCGAATAACTGAACACTATGATTTTCTAAAATTTAAATACCTAGTAAATTCTTATGATTAATCTAATTTTGGAATAAAACCTTATTTTATCTCCACTTTATTTCTTCAATTTAAAAAAGGGGAAATTTTCATTTATTTTAAGAAACATTTTTCTGATTTACCAATACGCAATTTTTTTCTTTTCTGCAACTGAAAGAAGTTAGCGAAGCCATGAAATTAATATTAATACAGCTATAAAATATTATAGGGATGCACGAATACTCAACTCGACGTGTTTGAACAGTATCGAACTATTTTTTCGAACTCGAGTCGAATACTCGATACTTTAAACTATTCAAACTACGAACTATTGAAACTGTTCGGACGAAATGAACTACTCGGACGTGATCGAACTACTCGATTTGGTCAAACTGTTCGAACCAAGTCGGACTGTTTGTCCGTAATTGGACTATTTGGTTTTGGCGAACTGTCCGAACCAGGTTGGACTATTCGATTTATGTCGAATCATGTGAAGTATTTATCTTTTTTATTTATTGATTTATTTAACTTTAACAAAAATGAATGCCTATTCAATGAAATAATTTTAAAAATTTAAAATAGTATTTTGCTATTTATTATTGAAATAAATATCTCAGTTACAAGTGGAATTTTAATCTACTGTATAGAAAACGAAATTTAAATTAAAAAAAAAATGTGTCCATCAAGAATCTTAATATAACAGATTTTACGTATGCATGATAGAAAAAAATTTACAAGTCGGGCTTCAAATAGTTCAATCATATCGAACAGTTTAGTTATTTCGAACAGTTCGATTATTTCAAACTGTTCGATTATTGTGAACTGTTAATTATTCCGAACTATTCAATCGAACTTTGAACAGTTCGATCACTTCAGACTGTCAGATTATGTCAAACAGTTCGATCATTTCGAACTATTCGATTGAAGTTTGAGTAGTTCGTTACTTCGAGTAATGGGTCCGACTCGACTCGAGTTCGTCGAGTACCCATCCAAGAGGAAAATTTATTTTCGTCCCAGTGTTACATATGATGTGAGCTCAGGTTAGGAGTTTCTCAGGGAGACGGAAAATTAAGGTGAAATAAAATAATTTAAACAAGAGCAATAATTAATTTAAACTAAT
>UXGD01001302.1:0-36535 GCA_900474315.1 Torymus auratus | reverse complement strand
ATCATGGTGTGACGTTTTTAATTTCAAAATTGGCCAACGGCTCGCCAACCGTTAGTTAACATTTTTAGCAGGGTATTACGTTAAATTGATATATGTTAAATATTTTTTATCGAGATATTTGATAAGAAAGTAACGCCCATCTAAGCACGCGATTAATAAGCTGTAAAAAAAAAGAAAAAAAAACGTTCACGATCGTAAATCTCGACGATTACGCACTCCAGACAGTATTGAATGTAATCCATAGCTGACAGCCGCAGGGCTGATAGATTGACAAGCGATATCGAGGGACTTTCCAACGTTGCCACCGTCGCGCATTACGCGAGCAATAAACGCAGACGAATGTCCGTACCATCGTACGCTTTCGGCGATACTGTGTGCTGTGTAGATGTGGAGTAATGTCGAATATATACGTGTGTGAGCGCGATCGACCCCGCTGGAAAAACTTGGTGCACTTTTAGTGATGTAAGTGAATTAAGACGACGGCAGAAGCTTGAAATAGAACGAGACACGCGAGATATGTCGTAAATTGACAAGAATTTTATTACTTTTTTAACAAGGTATGTCCGAGTATGTCCGATGTCAAAGTAGAACAAAAAAGTTCTGAAATACTTTTGTCACATGCTTCTTTTATAAAAATATAATGTTTTTGATAAACATAAATTAATCGCAAGCGCGTCGACATTATTCAAGTACAAACGAAATAAATTTGGAGAGAAACGTATTTTTACCTCTTTTCAACAAATGCTTTGTTTGAAAAAAGTATACAAGTAAATTAAAAGTTAAAAATATACGTCGTATTAGAGTTTACGTAAAAAGCGTTATTTCATCCCCTTTAATATATATAGAAGTATAGGCAATAAAATTTTGAATCTGATTGACACTACTCCAACTCATTCGAATTAAAAGCTATCGTTGACCTTGATTAGGCTGTCCGAAATACCTCGTCATTCGGGAAATCAGTAGAAAAACACCAATAACTCGACTAGGGTTCGAAAAAAAAGCTATCTTTATACGTTCGAGAGCACGTCCTATACTATATTCGGCCGCGGGCGCCTTCGATCGCATAAAAACGTACGTAAGCAAGCTCTGCACGTGCGCGCGCGCGATGATTACGAAATTAATCCTATAGATAGGCGCGACTTCGGCTCTTCGATCCATTTTATGCCCCTGTAATAATATCCAACCCTGCGTCGACTTGAATTCTCGCGCCTCTTGACTGACATTATATATATGCTGAAGTGGTTTTTCCTGTTTTCCTGACATTCGGATAACAAATTTGCTCGCTGGCCAGCGAGTGATGCTGTTTTCGCGTCCATTTAACGATCGCGTCCGTGGCGTTTTATTTGCCGTGAGCGACGTCGCGTCGCTGGACGCGTGATGTAACTTTTTTATGGATTGACAGGGCAAGAGAGGGAGCAAGGTGTAACGACGCCGTTCGACAATTACCGTGCTAACCTTAGGTATTATACTTCCTGAACGACTACAATGGCCGTACTTTTGTCATAAAAATTTTGCCTTTTTAAAGTTTTAATAGTTTGGTAAATGGCGACGACGTTGTACTCTGATTGCCGATTTTACACCCCACTATTATATTAAAAACCATTGTAAACTGTTTGGTTAAAATTAAATGGTAACATTCAAATGAACTAAAACAGCTTGAAATAAAAGATATCTGATACATATAGGAATATTCGCATGATTTGGTGATACTTTGTTGCTTGTTATAAATCACGCAGCAATGGTAATAATAATACACTTTTTATCATTAAAATATGCATATCGAAAGTATTCTCTCACGAATCAAGCGCTCATTGTGATGCACAATCGCAAATCCATTAAGACGAGCGCATAACAAACACTCGGCAAACAATTTTAAATTAATAAATCTCGGCCGTCGACAAATGAATCGCACGCGCGCGCAGCACATCAGCATATATACAGTATAGAACACCAAAACAAGCGCTTATCTCGGCACGGCGTGTATTTATACGCGCGTGCGCTTCATTTGTAAACACATCAGCTCGGCAAACGAAGCGCAATGCGCATCATAAACTTCCCATCACCACCACCGCCGTCGCCGCCGCCCGACGTCAAGTTCATCATAATTTATCGAACGCAAAATATTTACGATTAATTCTGCATCCCGTAGATATCCGTTGCGTCTATCTATATGTGTGTGACGTGCACGTCTGTGTGTGGGTGAGAGGCAGTGGGAGACGAGAGAGACATCATGGGAATGTAGGTCAGAGTCAAAAGTCAAGAGTAGCGCATAATGCATATACTATGCCCAACGGTTAGGCACTCGCATTAATTCCGTACTATCGAGTCTTTGGCCCGGAAGGAGAAGTTGGACGAGGTTTGACTAGCGGGCGCAAACTAGTAAAGTAGAGATAAATTGTGCGCGAAATATAAAAGCTCAGTCTAAAATGTACATTTTCATATAAAAAGTAAATATATATATACATTTAGTTTGAGAGATAGTTATAAGAAAAAAGGTTCGAAAGTGTTCTTAAGTACTATAACTATAGGTCTTAGAAACTTAGAAAAGTCTAAACATTGAAAACAAATTCATTGCTACAAAAGTTCGGAATGGGATAACGAAATTCTGTTTGTTTTATTTATTAACGAATTACAAAGCTATACGAAACGTGAACTGTCATTCTAACTATAATTCACTTACATTCGTCTATCCCTGGAAGAAAAACGTGCACTGAAAACGTTAGAAACTTTTCGAGAAAAAGGATTAAGAGAAGCGTCCTTCCAAATCCGTCGGATTATCCAAGTTGCGAGGGTCACTATGGGTCTCTGTTGAAATGGTCTATAGATCGTTCGATAACAAAAACTTCTGCTTTTACAGAAAGTAACTCGCAGTATTTTTTCTTTTACCTACTCGTAATTAACTGTTGTTTTGAAGTAAGATTTCATATTACTTAATATATCACGCTTCATATTATAGAGATCTGGTGGCGCTACTATATCTGAAGTTGAATTAGTGAAAAAACCATTAATTAATTTTCACTAATTCAACTTTAGAGAGTAGAAATCGCAGTGAATTGGAAAATTTATAAAGTAAAGATTAATGAAAAGGGGTGCCTTTAAAATTCTAAATTTTCTAACTCAAAAAAGAAAAGAGCCCGAATATGAAATTAAGTAGTTCACTTCTCCTGTTTTTCCCTAAGTAGTGAAACATCGAATTTCGTCAGCCAACTAACCAATTTCAATAACTATAAATGCAGGATAACACGTACAGCAATAATTCTCCTACTAAATACAAGTAGAACCATACTAATTTAGTTCTTCTCTTATGAAATATATTACGCATATTTTTCTCAGTTACAAACGAATCATTAGTCTACTTAATAAATCACCTCTAAAAATAACAAATTGATCTATTAAAAGTTTTCACAAAGTTCCATGATAGTGAAATTTTCATCCGCAAGACTACGTTTTACGGGGAACGTAACAAAGTGACGAGGAAACTTCAATCCTTTTAATAAGCTTAAAGTATTCTTTGAAATTTCGTTAAAAATCACGCGAACAAATTACTAAAGTTTTCGTTATTCCGTCTAATGATATCCGCAACACTCTCAACGAAAATGAAGAAAAATATTATCAAATCTTAGTTTATACTTGATATTAAAATTTCTCTTTAAAAAAAATATTGAAACCTAATTAAAGAATCGTATTAGAAAAAAAAGAACCGTTCCTGTTAAGTGAAAATCGAAGCTTATTACGGACAAGGTGTGCGGTCGATGACTCGGCTGGCAAACAATCTCGAGTGTGCATATACAAGTGCGTTTCACTTCGCTTACACACATACACACGCGTGCGTACGCACACGAGCCTGCAAGGTGAAGCACATCAGCTGCCAAGGTCACTACGATGTAATAGCACTGATAAGAAGACGTCTTGTAACGCTCGCTCGAGCGCGAACGCACTCCCGAGGGGATTTATCATCAGCCGTGCGATAATACCTCCTCGTCCTCTCTTTTTCTCTCTTTTCTGCTACGGAAGCTTAACTCGCTGCGAGGAAAAGAAAACTGAGGTAGAAAGAGAGAACGAGTGCGTAACTTGGTCGCGTGTGCGTCGAGCGAGATAGCCGAGCCGCAATGCAGAGATTCTCAACCCGGTCGTTTATTCTTCCGGCCAGTTCACAGACACTTTTTCTTTGCCTCTCTCCCTCTCCCTCTCTCTCTCTCTCTTTTTACAAGCAGGACTTAACGAGCTATGAATTTCGCAATTGTTCTTCCTTTTCTGCCGCCAGCAGCGTCGTTGTCCCCCTGTCTTTGGGAAAAGTGAAATGGCGCGACAATGAAGCGGGGGTTATGCTGATTCCATGCCGAGCTATACTACGCGCACATGGACGGAAACCGAATGACTTTAAGTTTATTTTACGATCGGCTTTATGCGTAGTTTGCTCGTGCATAATCTTTTTTATCTGATTTAATTTTGAGACTTCTCGGATATGCAAATTCCACGTCGTAATTCGCCGCTTTGCGTGTGGGGATGTTTCTAAAACGATTAACGTTAAAATGTGAGTAGTTGATTTTGAACTTTAAGATATACAGGTTAAATGTAGGCGTGAGGAAAATGTATAGGTAGTAGTATTATTTTTATCTTTTCTTTACGATTCGACTTACCTTTTTTTCTCTTTTTTTTTCTTTTGCTTCGGTTTTTTATGTATTATTTTTTTTTAATCTCCTTGAATGTTATAGATATGAGTATTTTTTTACTCCAAAGTAATCTTCGGTGAATTTTCTTTGAGAGCTCAAGAGAAAAATTTGCTTAACAAGTTTAGTACCTTTTTAAGCGGCAGAATCAACTTACAAATTTAATTAAATTACAAAGATTAAATAAATTGTTGTAAAACCTTAGTAAATACCCTTGACTAAAACGCTACTTGCCTGAAGTGCACTAAATGTCAGTTTTAAAATTGATTAATTTTCTCCACATCTTTTTTTAAACAATAAGTTTTTATAATTATTTAATATTGATAATGATTCTATAATCGAGATTCATTCAATCTACAACAATTCTTTTGCATTTATCCGATACTATTTGCCTTTTTTCCTCTTTCTATTAATATCAGTTTCGAAAAAAGTTAGTTAAGGCGAAACATAGAAAACTACATTGCAATCGATTGAAGAGTAATTGAAGTTTCATTAGAGTACAAGGCCGATGCAGAAAAAAAGTACGATGCATTACACGAGAAAACGCATTTCCACACGTTAGTCGAGGAAAGTTAAGGCATTTTGAGGTCAGGCAATCCGGCGGTAGCCTTCCCCTTCGGTTAAGCCAGTAGTGTGAGCACCATTACGGTCGGACGAACTCTGCGGTCCGATTAAATGTAACAGTTCTGTCTTAGTTCTCTAATAGAGATTGATAACGAGTATTCATTCGAAGTGGTATCACGGTCTCTCCAACTTTGCAAATCGTCATCGTCACTAACGAACGGTTTACTTTATATAATTTTGCCGAAAATGTCGTAATAATCGTCGTTTGACTATGCAAATTCATACCAAAATTTAAGTATAAATATTTAAAGAAAATGTACTGGTGCCTCAAGTAAATATATTTCGAAATTTTTTATTCTAACATGTAAACATTTCATCTATGGAAAATAATTGAAATTTTGTAATCATATTTTTAAGCTATATATTTAAAAATTTCTTTTTGCTTTAGAAATAATTTTATTTTTTAAATTTAGAGAAAACGCGTTTAAGCTTTCGAATAAAATAGAATCCATTTTAGATAAGCGTAAAATAACGTTTAAAAATAAAGCGAGAAAACTAGCCGTTAGCGCGGAGAAAACTTAATATCATATAGCTATACGAGAGAAAGAGCGCGAGAGACTCCGTCGGTTAAAGAGGTGAGACAATTTCGCACCGTCGCCGAAAAGGCTGCGCTTCGTGGCCTTCTTAACTAAAGTGCACTTCTCAAGAGACCAAATTGCTTTTATGTATCTCATTCCTTTCTCGCATCTAATCTACGTGTACACACATTTTATTATTATTGTCGACCGCGATAAGTGCCTCCGTAAAAAAAGTTACCGACACGAATGTTTTTCTTTTTAATACAGATATTAATATTCACGTAACGTAGAGAGTAATAATAATTTCTTTAATTCGTTTAAATTTCGGCTTTCCTTTTATCTTCGCGATCCAATTTGTTTTTCTTTCGTTTTCTCGCATTCACACTTCTAATACACAAGGTTTCATGCAGTCTCGCTTGTATATACCAAATACAAACGCGTGCGAAATTATTAATTTAATCGCTTTGCCTCTCTGCACCTCTTTAACTTTCTTGTTTCCTCTAAATTTTCGGGCGCAAAAAATTTCATTCTCCTCGACGCAGCCGACACTTCTGGATAGAACAAGCCAGATCTACTCCTCCTTTCATGAATGTGTTGGTGGCAAAAAAAAAAAATTGCTATGACTCGGCGCGAAAGAGGACGACGGTAAAACCTTGCACACGGCAAAAAGCTCGTAAAATGCAGGAGAAGAGAGGGGGACGAAAACCACGAGAAGCGGAGACTATGCATGCGCACAGTAGAGCGCGAGGGATGAGAAAAAATTTGCCTGCTTTCCCTCGCTTTTTTTTCTCTTTCTTCCACTTCCATTTTTTGTTTCCACCGAGCAAATGGTACTTTTTTCAAGGCGAACTTGTTTAGCGCGGACGCTTCCATTTTTAAATGGTAGAGTAGCTTCTTTGTCGAAATTTTCGCGTGGGGGAGAAGACAACGACGTATTATAGTGAGCAGCGTAGTTCTTTGCGGTGTTGTGTGTTTCAGTGCCTCGGCAGTAGATATGTGAGTAGTGATAAAAGTACAGATCAACTTCGATTATCAAGTATAAATAGAAGATGAAAACAGAAATAATAAAGATTCTATTTGTAATAAAATGTTACTATATAGTAAGTTGTTATTATTACTATGAAACAGTATTTAAAATATCCGCAATAACTGGCGATTATACAATTTGTAAAATTTCTTTAAAGTTTATAAAATTATTTTAATATTAGGTACATTATTTAAATGAATAAACATGATTTTTTTAATTTATTAATTTCACTGCATCTCTCATTTAACTTAATAAATAAATAATATAAATTAAACGAAAATGTTACACATTAAATAACGTATTTTCGTACACAAATGCTTAATTACGGTATATTACGGGGCAAAATACACCGCACTCTTGCATAACAACATCCATACACGTATCATTTGAAATAAAACAAAGTAATTTCGAGACTCATTACTGAACAACAATAATCATTATGCAATGACACTTCGCAGCAAGCACCGTTTCGCAAAATCCCATTATCATCAACGAGTTGGCTCGTTATAATTTATACACGCAAGTTACACATATCGTCATATCACAAAAGCGTGCACCCCCGCACAGCAAAGCAAAAAGCATCGCGTATCGCACGCGCCACGCTACATTTACACTTCAGAGCACGTACAGTGCTCTGGTATATATAGGACGAGAAAAAGGAGAAGCCCGGAAAATTCACGCGAAGAAGGCAGTTACAGCGGGCGCCGAAAAGGGAGGCGAAAATAAAGAAGATCCTGCGTCTGCTCGCTACGGCTCTATATATATACATTATATACACGTGCCCAAAGTTTCGCGTGCGCCGGGTCGCGAGCGCGGAGCGGCTTATCCGTAGCGAGCGCTGAATCCCGCAATTGAAAGCCGCCGCCGCTTCCGTATTCGTCAGTCGTTCCCGCACGACAGCCCACTATACGTCTTTAAGCTTCTCCTCCCGGTCTCTTTTCATTTTAATTAAAATGATAATGTCGTCGTCCCACGCCCCTGCGGTATAGCCTCCAACCAAAAGACGGCTCCGACAGAGAGAGAGAGCTGGATTTTCGTGTTTCCCGCCGCGTAAGATCTTGTCGAATTGGCTTTTATATCGAGCTTTACCGTGCCCGTATATATAGCTATAAGAGGATTTCCCTCCGAGCAACGGCGAGGTTGAGAAGATCGCGAGTATATAGCGAGGCCCCGTTTGATGCTGGAGTGTCGAACCGTCTAGTTAAGGTCTCTTCGGAGTATATAGCTACGTACTTATCTCGTCGAGCGCCCTTTTTACATGCGTGCGTGCCGGAGAGCGAGAATCGCGCCATTAATTAGCAAAAGTCGAGCAATTCTAATTTTAGTTTGTTTCTTTTCTTGAGATGGGTGATGAAATTTGTAATTTATGGCGGCTGTAAGATGAATTAAACTTGTATTATACGAGTATATATATTCAGAGCGGAAAAACATATTTTACTTCAAAGCGGAGCTTCTGCGCTCTTTAATATTTGCAGAAAGTTTTATTAGCGTTGCAGTAGCTGATTAAATAGAAAGTTACAGATTAAGATGAGTGCTCAGGAAATGATTAAAACCCCATGACTGAACATTAATTTAATTATATTTATACTGATACAGCTACAGCATACTTATTTTGCGGTATGGTCTGACTATATACTACTATTTCCACTTATTATCTTATGCACTGTTGACGAAAGTATGAAAATATTTCAATGTCCTCCGATATGCTTTCTGGAAACTTGTTTCAATTTCAATTCAGACATTATTTTTACCTGGACTCTAAATTCTACAAAACGGCCCTCCTCCAATCTACAAATGAAAATAGCCTACTACTACACAATTATTGACTTTAACAAGTGGTTGCCTCACACATCCCCGCTCATACATCTATATGTATACCTTGCCAACTCCAAAAATCTCCTCCTGTCATACCTCACCCGACCCACTCGCCAGTGCCAAAAGTCTCCAGCCGTCGGCTGCTTTCCTCCAGAGGCCTTAACATATTCCCGACACGTGCACGGCAGCCGCGCTGCGTATAATATATACGATACCCTTTCCCCCCGCCTCACGATTCCACTCGGTTTGCCTCGCCGCATTTTTTTTCTTCTTTTTTAGTGTTCGGGCGTGCTGCCTTTGATAGGGATTATGAAGATGGGAGAGGTAGAGAGCCCTCATGAGGTTTTCAGCTTCCTCGCGAGCTTACGAAGCAGCGGAAGACGACGGTTTTATGGGTTCCTTTTGTAAGCGAAGAATGGCAATGTCTTTATTTACGAACACTGCTCGTTTCACGCTGTACGGGGAAAGTTTTAACACGAGCCAGCTGTTCGTTAAGTAATTCAATGCGTTGGTAAAGTATTTAGTATACTTAATTATAAGCTTTAGAACAATATGTTTAAGTATTCGTTAACAGTGATATCAATGAATTATAATTTTGAATTTGAAGGTAATACTATAGTATTATTATACTGAACGCTTTGTTATGGGTCGCGAGGCTTAATTACATTGAAACACCTTGTTTTGTAATTTCAGTATACCAAGTGCGTAATCGGATACGCTAATGAGAAAAGTTACATTGTAATAGTTTCGCTATTCAACGATACGCAGACAAGACTTGTATAGACTTTCCATTGAAACTGCATCCTCGTTTATGTCAAAATCTCGTTATGTTATTTGGTTACAATATCAAAATTACCGTCAAAATATAATTCCACATAATATACATATGATCAAATATTGCATATCTCTATTGACAGAGTAGCTTAATACGGTAAAAGTTCACGGGAAACAGTTCCATCGTCGGATGCTCATACGATGTAGTTTGTTAACTAACCCATTTGAAATTTGAATAGCCGCATTACGAAGTTTGGCGCCCGAATTTGAATTCATCCTTTTGATTTCACTCCGACTTCGAACTCTGCATAGGTGGTGCAACCAACGTCATTAACCATACCTCCCCCAAAAAGAGAAACTTATTTTTCAAACTAATGCTTTATTTGTCAAGCCCACGTAATAAATATAACGCGGTGATGCGATACAATCTTTATAACTATATCACGATACAAAAGCGTTCTTAATACCCCGGCTACTATTTCTGTCATCAAGCTCAAGAAAAAGACGTATCCCCACGTGCCTACCCCACAAAAGACCGCGGCTTTATCGTTGCCGTGGGCAGATTTATATGCAAATGAGACATAGCCGCACACACAAGCGCGGGCATAGACGCGCAGCATGCAGACCCGATTTAATCTAAATAAAAGTGTATATACACACACACACAACCACACGTAATATAGCTATAGGGCGCGTAGCCGAGCTTAACTCATCCAATTCATACGGAATTAGACGCTTTATACGTCGCCGAGTGTCCGCGACTCTAATTAACGAAATGAGAAACACGCGCTGCTATATACGTAGTACGCGCGTGCAATGATACCCGGCAGAGCCGTAAAAAAGGCAACCAACACGTACACCAACAGTCGACTTGCGCCGGTACAACGAGCCTCCGTTTTCGTCTACGCGGCGTTCCTTTATTAAACCCGCCGGCCCCCGCGTGCACGCACAGCTTGTGTCAATATGTCCCGCGGGACGAGTAAGCGAATGTAGGCTCCTATAAAAAGAAACCACACTCGGTATGCTGATGGTTTTATCGGTATGGGTATACATGTATGTATATTTGTGGACACACCAATGGACAGCGAATCATAGAATGGCATCGAGGTAGCTGTAGTCACAAGGGGCTATTTATAATGTTTGCTCTATGGTGGGGTGTTACTCGCGGGCTCGGTGCAATGTGCTGACGAGCTTTTCATATTTTTTTTTTTTTTTAAGTTTTTCGACATTTCAAGCAAAGAAAGTTTTCTTCTTTTATGAAATATTGAACATAATGCAAACATAAACATAAAGTATAAGTTTAAACAAATTGACTGTAAAAAGTCAGTATTTATTTTTTATAATAAATGTAAATTTATAAATGTAAATATTTATAATAAATAATATGTAAATAAATGTAATTATTTATAATAAATATATAATACGATTTACAATAAAATTGTGCTCAAGTCAATAACTAAATTTTCATATTATATACAACCAAAGAAATTTCAAATTAATAATTGATCGATATAAACATTGTTAACATAATTACCAAGAACTTCCATTATAACTGCTAAACAAAAGTGGAATTATGACTGTTATACTTATAGAATTTATTGCGGTTGATAAATATTATTATAATATATGCTCTTAACTAATACATAAACTGCAAATAATAATTCAATAAAATGGATAACACTCTGTAAAGGTATTCGACACTACTGGGTACACTTAAACTCTAACAATAAAATTACACACATAATTTAATCGTAGTTTTTCATTAAATCGCCTAAGAAATTTTTCCTAAAAAATTTTAATTAAAAATAAAACCAATAACAAGAATAAATAAACGGTCTTGGACGAGGTTATTTTCAGAATTAAAAAAATGTATGGTTTCAGCAGGATACACGAAGCAAAATTTCCTACTAAAATCATAGCTCTCACCGCTGCACATAATGCGTTTCGCGAAAGCTCTCCATTTTCGTCGACCTCTACCTCTCTCGCTCTCTTTCTCTCGCTCACTCACTCTCATTCCGACAAATGTACCCTTTTTCCCTTGTAAAATGCCCTCGACTAATTCTGCCGACTGAAAAACACACACATGCGCCCACAAAGACACATACATACGTACACACCCATAGTAGCGTTTGCGCGAAAAACGCGCTGCTGCACTACTTTTCCCACGGATATCGCGGCAAAACTTTATACCCGTGGTATACTAACTACTACTACTACAGCGCGTAAACACGGGAAAGTTTTGCGCGGGAAAGCTACACGAGATTCGCGTCGAGACGTCTAATTAGCCTACCAGTGCGCGCGCCCCGTTTGTTTTCAATTACGGAATTAATCGCCCGCCCCGATGAATCTGCAGCGCAAAGGCTGACGCGCTGAGAGAGGTGAACGTAGTTGAATGTATATGTATACGCGTGCCTTGATTAATAATTAAGCATGACTACAAGGTTTCGGATGTACAGGAGAGGGAGAGAGGGAGCGCATAAAGAAGTAAGCACCGCGTGGTTGATGTTATATGCCGTTCGGATTAGAGGGCTCGTGCATCTTTGATGAGAGCGGTCGGTTGGTTCTCGGCCGATAATGAAATGTTTGGGGAGCGAAGTGGGAACGAGAGACAGAGTGGCAGGGAGGGCGCGAGAGCTGGGGGATTGATAACCGAGTCATCTATGTATGAGGGTCGGACTATATATGTCGGCGGATTGTTTGGTTAACCGAGAAGTAATTGACTTGCTCATTCGGTGGTCGCACCTGTGTGACAAGTAAAAATTCATTTGAGGTCGTCGTTTATGGTGCGCGGCTTTGTGGATATGCAGAATTTAAATTTTTCGTTTAAAACTTCTTACGATGATTGTAACTATTTTCGTACTCTGTCAAATTCTGCGCTAAATTATAAAATATAATTGTGATTTTAATAATACGTCTATTAAACTCTCTTGGACAATAATGAAGCATATTTAAATGCGTAAACGATAAATGAAAAATAAAAAATAAAAGTTTTAATTTAAAAAGTTTTAAAATTAATTCAAACTGTTCACTCGGTGCCCGAAGAGTAAATGAACGTCGGAACTGACTTAGAAAGAGTACACTTTAAACCCCTTTCAGACAGATACAAAAACTTTCCCAAAAAGTGAAAAAGTTGCCTTGTGTACAGCGCACCATATAGAGTGGCTCGAAGAAAAATCGATACAGAAAACCATCAGCACCCGCAGCCAGGCACTCAGCACTTGACCTTTTTCGGCTCTATCTCTCTCAAGCGTAGTTCCTTTCGCGCTTCTAACTGAGATCGGAAGCAACTTAATTGAGGAAGTCGAGGCAACCCGTCGTCCCGGTTATCGAGGCCACAACCGCCTCAGGTGATCGTGATTTACGCAATCGTTGCGATCTCCATCCTCACGTCAGGCGTCTACTTCTTTATTTTTCGCCTTTAGTTTTTCCCATACTCGCTCTATCTCAGTCTCTCGTACATCGAGGCGAGAAAGTTGCGGAAGCAATTTTGAGTTTCGCGGGGGCCACGTGAAAAGGGAGAGAGAAAGGATCAAAGGTAGATTGAACTCTCGTTCTTTGGGGAAGGAGAAAGGCGCAGACTCGCGTTGAAAAGTCTCGAAAGAAACAATAAACACGCGGGGAGGAAGCCATTTTTCAAAGTCAAGTAAGGGAAAGAAGGCGCGGCTCGTTTATTATCTGCGAAGAACAGAACGAGAGTTAGAGGAAGGAAGGAAGAGTGCCCACATTTAATTGTTTGTTAT
Organism: Torymus auratus; assembly: GCA_900474315.1. Lineage (NCBI taxonomy): Eukaryota > Metazoa > Arthropoda > Insecta > Hymenoptera > Torymidae > Torymus > Torymus auratus. The sequence goes on along the minus strand of UXGD01001302.1, from coordinate 23,367 downwards.
CGCTGGGTGTGCTGTCGGTAAATTAATCTATTGCGATTGAATAATTATAGGGCAGGGATAGACAAGTGCGGCTGAGTGAATAAACAGCGGTTAGTGATTTCCTGGAGATAGGACGTTTGTAAGATTTAGGATGTCTTTTCATCAATCGATACCGGGAAAGTGGAGAGAAGTGTGCAAACACTTGCTTTGCACAAAAATAAATAAAATGAAGGGAGAGTTTAATAAAGTATCGAAAATGTAATTATTATTATATACTCGTAAATAAATGATGATAATCTTATAATTTATTGGTCTTTCCTTACATTGATCGGGCTTTATGAAATTGAATTTTTTCATAGAAAAAAATATCTATTGGGAATTTGTAGTATTTATACTTCTACATTTTCACATTGATTTAAGAGTGTAAAACTTTTGACGAGCGTATATAAAAAGTTTAGGTAAAAAAAAAGCCTGACTATATATTGATCACTATATCGGTTAGCTACAGCGTCAAAATCCGGGATTACACTTTCCACAGTTTTCACGGTGCGCGGAATACCGAACGGATTCCAATATAAATTCATTTGAATTTCATGCGATTTTTCGGATATCCTTCTCCGTATTCGTATACTCTATAGGTTTATTTGAAAAACTCTTTTTACCATCCGGCGCATGAACTAGGTACGTCTATATTTCACTTTTTTCCAAATGAAATCTTTGAATCTGGACGGATATAGATAAATGCCATCCCTTTTAGAAATTGAAACTCAATTGGTTAATTAAAATTGTTAGGTGCTCGAACTAATCTTCCGACTTTCGTCTCCCTCGAGTACATTGATCACCCTGTGGTCAGTGCACGAACTATGTCGTAATGAAATTCCTCAACTCCCACCAAATCGCCCATGAAATTCAAGCGTCGTTCCTAACTTGTCGAATCAGTTCACGAACGGTCATAAATTATGAACGACAATCGCGTCATCGACTCCACCCACGTCGCCTCGAAAAGAAACCAAAGTACCCCCATACTGCCGTGATTCCAGCCATAAATAATAGAGCGCGATTACACTCCTAAATATTCACCTTGAGCCCTGAATCTTTCGCCTATCAGCACTTTTCCTTCCGCCGCTTTCCCTTGCACGCTCTTACTCTCTCTATCATTCTCACAGGCTCACTGTAGGACAGGCCACAGCCTCTGAATCCCTGATTTTGCTCAAAGTTTTGAATACTTTTTTGACACATCAAAATAAAGAAAGCTGCAGTCGCACGGTCCAAATGTTTTTAAAAACTTGTGAAAATCGATCATTTAGTCAAGAAAAATCGTTGCCCAACTCAGGATTGGCAGAACTTTAGACAAAATTAAAATTCGCGAAGATTCCGAAATAAAGCAAACAGAGGCTTCTTTTGCTCTAGTTTTATTTTTCAAACGTTATCTTAGACTTCCTCAGATTAAATAAGCGCCATTTCAAATATAAAAAAATATCCATTACTTACTCACACCTTTTAAAAGCATTAGACCGTGCATCTCTCTCACACACTCCCCCTCTCTCTTACTCTCTAACACTCTCTTACTTTCTCAAGAAGCTCACACACCCTCTCCTCATGAAAATTTAGTCCGCTTCTAATCTGCAGTTTAGCCTAATCCGATTTGCCGGCAGCTGCATGTGTGCGCGTGCACACAGCCTTCGCGCGGTGCAAGTTCGCGAGCGATTTTCGCGTCATCCTCAGCTCGACGTCCTAATGCAGCGCGTTTATCCTCACGAAAGGCGAGAAGAGAGAGAGAGAGACAGTGTCGGGCGAGAGCCATCCATCTTCGCTAGAGGCAGCGACTCGCATTACACGACTCGATCCGACGTTGACGCCGGGCGAAGTGTTATATTCTTTTTTCTTCCACGCGGTGCACCTAGGACAGGCACTTTGTCGCTTTAGATTGATCCGACACAGGGAAGTCTTTAAATGTCGCTGGTTCGTTATCGGCTAGTATTTTCAATTGGCGCTGAGAGGGCTGTCGCTAGTACGAGTTATCATCGTGGCCTTGATTGTGTAATGGAATATTCAAAATGACAACTACAATACGATAGGGCCGACGTGTAAAATGAAAACGTCTCGTTGCTCGAGTAACAGCGAGATATAAACGTCGTCGACAGTCACTCCAGTTACTGTAAACATGCCATTAAGTTTTTGAAGTGGCACGTTTTCTAATTTAAATCTCCTGAGAGACTTGGAGTGTGAGATCCCACTTGAAAAATGTTAGAGAGTGCTTAACCGTTAAGTGTCTGATTACGGCTACGATTTACTTATAACGCTAAAGGTAACTACTTTAATCAGTGCCATAAATTAACTAAAGATTGGATTCGTGTTTGTTGACGTCAAGATAACAATCTTGATGTGATAATATCAATCTTCGGCAAAGAAAATAGTATTCTTGATTTCGGTGTTTTATTTAGCTATACGGTTGATCGAGTGGTTTATCTTAATCTGAGTTTGCTTTCATGTTCTAATACATATGTTGACTGATCACCTGCCGCGGTGGCCCCTCGCAAAGCAAACTCACAATACGAATGAATCATGTGTATGTCTTTTGACATGGAAACTATATCGATTCTCCAAACATATAAGGAAAGCTAAAAAAAAAATTGTATACATAACGTGTAATTTACGAACTTTGAACTATAATGATGCACTTTCTTCTCTTAAATATACACCTCGAAAAAGTTTTTCAATTACGAAGCATATGTATATATAAAGTTTGCAATTACTGGAAAAACGGAACTGTCAAGAAGTTTTTGACTACGTAATTAAAAATCAACGTAAACAATTTCCAGTGAAATTTCGCCGACAGTTCAAAACTCTCCCTCTCTCTCTCCCGTTCCTGAATATCATATAGGTCTATTTTCAAGCTAGCAAAAGCGTTCGAAACAAAAAAAAAGCCGGGACAGTGGGAAAGAGAGAAAAATCAGGCTGGGCCGGCCAAGGTCTTCATATATAAATCGCCGCCGTGAAATTCATCAAGCACGCTCAAAGCGAGGGGCTCGCCCGATTTCGAAGCTCTCGCAGCAGCGCGCCTCGACAAAAAAGAACCGCATGATTGAATTTCCCGAACAAAATGTACAAAAAAGGTTGGCGATTGCTTTCTCTATCTCTCTCGCTCTCTCTTCGTATATATCGCCGCGAATGTGTTGCCAGTCCTTGCGACAAAGATTGATTAACCGCGAGGAGAAACGAGAGATTAATTATCGATCCGCAGCGCGGGTAGCATAGAGAGAGAGAGGCGACGTCGTATCATCTGACCGCGAGTCGTACACCGCGGAAGGTTGGATGTATATGTGACGACCCCCAACGACGTATGTGCGCGGGGATAAAGCTGTTGACATATCGGGTTAGCGCGAGACGGGAAGATGCGTCTCGTGGTCGGGTTGAGAAACCGCGGACTATACGGATATTGTTTATTACTTCGTGGACATCTCTTGGAGTTATTGTTTGTAAAAACAAGAGCGCGGATACTTCATCGTGGTTTTTAGTTTACTTTGGAAGGAAAAATAAGTGTCTTTTGTAAGGGGAAATGAAGTAAAGTTCCTTGAGACGCAAGTTTATGGGTCTCTTGTAATATAATAATCCATTTGTCAAAATTTGAAACGAGTGCTTTAATGCTTTTAGTATAATTCAACTGAAGCGGAGTTTTATGGGGCTGCATCACTCTCACAAAACTTTATTCCAATCTGATTGACAGAAGTGCTAAAATATTTGCGTTAAACTTTGTTTAATGGCAGGTGAACTGTCGTGTTACAAAAGCGAAGTTTTCAGAGTTACGTACCTGTTAAAGTGCTGAATGATTTAAATAATTTATTTAATTGTCGTATTACCAGAATAATTGTTAATTTATAAGATATGTCGTTAAACATTTTTTAATAAATGTTTAGCATCTAGGACAAGTAATTGTAATTACTTTTCAAAGTTCCTTCAGACTGTTAGTCTAGTTTTAGGCAAAGGTCGGAAGCCTAGTTTTAGTTATAAAGAAAGTTTATCGTGCAGGTGATTAGTATCGATGATTTTAATTCATACAATTCAAAATAGAACGTGAAAAGTGGGTGGGTTATGACGAATTCAAAAGGTGGAAAGAGTAGATTAATAAAAATTTTCTAGGACAACCATATTAATAATAAAATGGGAGAACAATGTATATTGAAAAACCTAAAAACATTTATGTCTCGCAAAGTTTAGATAGAAATTTTGTTTTCAAGGGGTTTCAAAATTTTCACTTTTATAATATTCTGGAGAATATTATTCGATGATCCAAAGTAGGTTTTAAAGCAGGCAAGCAGTTCGATACCTCATAATCATTGACGTGATGGAGCAATTCTGACCCTGAATTAGCGTTTAGGAGGCCAAAATGAAAAATTAGATCTTGGATATAATACTTTTCTGACAGCCTGAGCATAATTTATTTTTTTTAAACACGAGAATCGAATAATTTTCTCAATCATGTTTACTTATTTTTCCATCTGCGTACCTACATTGCAAAGAGATTTCCACGACTTTCGACTTCTAAAGAACAATGGCATTATTACAAAACAGAAAATAATTAATGAAAAGGTAGATTTATATACACCGATTGTCCTGAAAACAAAAAATAATGACCAATTATAAACCTTAAATAAAAATATTATTGTAGTATATTACATATATACAACATTTTAGATGGATTTCGTACTGTATTAATAATCCTTCAAACCTACCTATTAAAAAAATCCATTGTCTTCATCTCTTTTCGGAACACCCAGTTCCACCACAAACCCGTCCACTATCAAAACATCATTACGGAAGCCCAAAGCATTCATAAAAGCAAATCGTGTACTTGGAAAAGTCTCGTGTGCGCTCGGGTATCACGAGCGCGGGATCGAGCGCAAAGTCTGCATCCGAGTGGGGCTGTCTGTGCCGTTTATATGACGTAGTATAGGATCGCAACCTGCGCCGTCATCTCGCCCCCGAGGTGGATGATTATGACGAGCGCGCTCGGCTGAATGCGGGTCGAAACTTATCCGGGATTATGCCGTAGACGTTATTCTCTCGCGACTAGCTCTCCGACTATACGTCTCACATGATGCCTCCGCCAGGCTAATCCGGTGCTGGGATCAATTTAGCGCGGAGACGCGCGGGTATTATTAGCTTAACAATATGTAGATCACTGTTTGAAAACTTTATTCTCAAGTGAGCGGAGTGAAGCCATGAAAAAAGGTTTGGTGAAAAATTTATGAATACTATGCTTTATGTTGTCAGTGTATTCCTGAAATAAGAGACTAATAAAGATAAATTCTATAATAATTTCATGAGTCTCTATTGAATCCCATCACATTCTACAATATGAACTGGATGTTATTGCAATAGGCAGAAACGCAGAGACCATGTATTATTGGAATGTTAATATACGATTCTGTTATTTTACGACTTTACTATTTCTATCGTCTCGTGCAAAATAGAATATACCGGTACGTGAATACTATGACAATAAAACGAGCACAATGAAGACATGAAATAGACCACTAATAACATTGTTTTTTTATGCATACGTATAGTGAAAAAAGAACAAAGATATATTTATTTTATAAATTGAAATACAATACACATCAATGTTTTTCTTTCATTTTGTTACTCACATGTATTCCTCCGACATAACTAACAAAAGCAACTAAAAAGTCTGAACTTCTCAATCTCTGATAAATAATACGTGAAATAGAAAAGCAATTCCAAAGGGAAAGATAGTATTGAATTATTCGAGCGGTCCGTATTTTCCAACTAATCCCAGTTCGCCAAAGCTCTTCATTAAAGTCGTTAGCACCGACCAAAGCACAAAGAGTGCTGGACCAATCGTTATAACGACGCGGCCGGCGTGTTTTGATCGCAGACTAACAGCGGAGACGAAAATCCAGCCATCAAGCGATTCACGTCTCTGCTACGAGACAATTTTTCCCACGAGATTATTTTTCTCCGTTCTCTCTGCCCCTCTCCTCTCTTCATCTTCGCGTAGAGCTCATATGTCCCGGCAACGAGCTAGCTAACGACTTTTCTTCTTCCCAGACGCGAGCGGGTTATATATTATCCGGAAATCGGGCAGCGTGCCGTTACTTAACGCGGCCATTTTTCGTCCTTAAAGGCTCTCTCACTCTCTTACCTCCGCTTCTCTCTCACCCGATACGGCGCCGCGCGTCGGGAATTTCGATAAGATCGGAATTTTTTCGCGCGGCCGGTGATCGCGACGCGGCGGGAGAAAAAATTTTACGAGCCAGGCTTTCCTTTTATTCCAACGATCCGGTTTTGTCGCGAGAGATGTTTTCGCGCTGGGTGTGGCACAAGGTATATATCCCTGTGTGTATATACGCGCGCTCGACCTTTTCTCGAAGTAAGGAGGTACGAAAAATGGCGGCGGGATTATGGGGCGTAAAGGATACGACAGTTTTTATGGGCAGTGATATATCAAAAAAGAGATTCCATTATTCATTGGAAATTTTCGAAAAATATCTTGAGAGGCTAGTGGCTTTGTTCCTGATTACTCTGGCTGACTATACGTACTGCTCATCTACTTAAGGGTACGCGTAAAGGTTTACGATCTATTTTATTATCATTATTATTATTAATAATTTTAATATAAAATTTATTAGTTAGTTTATTATTCAATTTGTTGTATTTAAACTATCCAATATATATTAATAATCTGTCATAAAATGCTACATATTGATTTTAAGCCAAAATAAATTTTCTTATCAATGGCGCATAATTGATTGTAAAAATTCATATAAAACGCGATTCCCAGCAATATCTACTTTGTCATCTAATCCGAGCACGTAAACTTATCAAAAAAAGAAAAAAGGTATTATTAGAGTAATGGTACGAAGCACACGAGTAACTCCTTCTGCGTTCACCTCAAAGGCATCTTCGTCCGAGCGAAAAATCAACTCGAGACAGAGCGAAACACGTCTCCTTCGTTATCGCATCTACGACCGTAGAGCCGGAGAGACGAGACCGAGCAAACAGATACCTCCTTGGGAGGGGAGAGGCAAATAAGAGGGACCAGAGGTAGGACGAGAATGGAGCGCGGATTAAGCATAAGAAAGGGGAGAAGACAGTTAAGGAACGAATAGCCAGCACGTGGCAGGGAAAAAAGAAAAGCAACGAGTAGCAGACGAACAAGTTGCGAGAAAAAAAAATAGTGAAAAAGATCGTTGATCCAGATATAGCGAGGGCGAATGGGTGAAACGAAAAAAAGAAGATGGATAAGGTAACGATTGTGAGGAAAAATAAAGAGGAAGCCTGGGCGAAATGAAGAAAGGGTGAAAAAAGAGATACAGATGCGCGGGATGGTAAAAAAAGAACTGAAATGATAGGAGATCAGGAAGGTCTGATTGATTGAACTTTTTTATGTGGTACAATGGTTGATAGAGGGGTTAATGAACGGCTTTAGCAATTTTCGATGACACTGTTGATAAATGTCTGTAGCTAATGCAATATTGCAATCATAAAGTTAATTAGACCGGTTGATTGGAACGTCAATTCGTGCGGTTATATCGATAACTGAAACGATATGTCGTTTTATCATATTCACTTATACACATATTCAGAAATTAACTTTATGTTCGTCAATGAACGTCACTCTTAATTGATCGTCAGGTTAATTAATTCTCGAGATAAACGCTGTCAAATCGAAATTTAGTTACTTTTCACGACTCTCAAGTTTATAGACTCTTTACACAATTTCCTAAGTATACAGATTCACTATTCCGCCAATCTCCTAAACCAAACATCCTACCCTTCTTCAGTCCACGAGGCATCGCAATCCCCACACACGCAAGTGTACACAGCCTATCAAAGTGAACCCGCAGACCCACGAGTTTCGCATCTTTGTCCGCGTTTCACCTGCGAAACTCGTACCGTCGCCGCAACTATACCGCTGTTATGCACTTTCGAAAATTACACCGCATCCGCGCTCCCTAACCATTTCCTATATGTATGTGCTTGGACCAAGTGACAGAGCTCTTCTCTAATTGCCGACCACGCCCGCACGAATTATTTCTCTCTACCCCGTAATTAGCGTGCGGGCCGGTGAAAAGCCAATCAGTCAGCAGTGGCTAAAATCGAATTTTGAGTGAGATAGAGGGAGAGAAAGGGAGCTCGCGCAAATGTTATTGTGCGCGCATGTTGTTTTGTCAGTGGTGCGCGGGGATGAGTACATTTAACGCGCTGTTTCGCGATTCAATCAGTTGCGCTTTTTGCGTGAATTTTCCGAGGTGACCGACGAAATAGTATGGTATAATTCATGCATATATACTAAATGAATATTACTTTTTTCACTAGAATTTTTTGAATATTATTTTTCATTATACTTTGATTCTCGAGAATTGAATTTATTAGTTGTAAAGATAAATGTTAGTTGGGCGCTAATTTCGTAATACTTATTTCTGCAAGCGTGAGATCATAGTAGAGTTTAATTACTTGTTCGCAAATCCATTGAAAGTTAAAGTAGATATTGAATGTAATTATAGATTATATTTAATATTTCATATAAGCGTCATTGATTATCTACAGGAATCGCTATGTAATGTAGCCTGAGCAGCGAAAATTAAGCCACTAATAATTAAATGTGAAGAATTATAAAGGCACTATAATCCTAGCAAAATTTAATTATAATACCGCAAGTTAAATTATTTTATACTATAATTATGTCAAAGAAGAAAACTAATTACCCAAGCATCTACTATAGTTGACGTGAAATAAATCGAGAAATCTGAATAGTACTTTTGGAAAGTTAATTATCCTTGAAAGTCATCTCCTTTTTTATTCGTATATTATTGCCTTTTTATATAATACTTTGTGCGCGGATTAAGAATCTCTTAATGATTTTTAATTTTTAATACTATTCTCTGCAATCCCCTGCAAAGTAGGTTAATATGACTATCAAGTCCTCTAAGACTGAAACAGTTCCGTCTACGTATAACACTTCAGGTACGTGGATTAATTTCGGAAATATCATAACAAATTTAAAACAAAAGTTATAAATATAGCCAATTGAAAATATAATTATTTTTAAATTCAAATTCCATTAAAAATTATTTAATTTTATCCAATATTTAGATTAAATTATTATCTTGTATTTGGAAATTATAAACTGTATTGTTATGCAAATACTCAAATTATTATACAACTTGTGACAATATTATGTACTAGTGTATTTTAAAAAAGATTCGTATGTGTCTAATACGTCTAAATTGTCAAGCTTTCTTTTCTCTCTCTTTTTCTGTCTCCAGCACACACATATGCATACACACACACATACTGAAAGGCATTAAAAAATGAAATTCTACTTTTAACTCTATACATGCCTGACTTTTCGGCGTATACGAATAGCGCGTATGCCGCAGACCCAACTTAAATTCGTTTTAATGAAACCCTGAAACGTTATATCATCGCTGCAACAGCTCGCAATCCAATATATATAAATACACATTCGTGTCGCTTTTGTCTTCATGGAATCAAGTTCATTCCACTTCCATTATAGCAGTAATTTTTTTAAGAATGCGTACACACAGTGCACTCGGTATTTCGATTGTCTACTGTCGTTTGGCTTTCACCTTGTTTTTAACGAAGTATATGTGGGCGGTGGTGGGTATTAATGAAAAATTCAAAGGATTTCCTCGAGCTTGCAGTCGCATGAGAAGGCGAACGTAAGATTTCAAATGTCAGTTTTGTATCGATTTTAATTACGGGTATGGGGGTCACGGTCTTTCATTGAAAGAAAAGAAACGAAATTGTTGATGATTAAAAGTGCGACCGAGAGGTTGCAATATTAAAAAGACTATAAATGAAAAATAAAAAAAAACTACTTCGAAAATGCGTACAGGAAAGATAATGCATTTTTCATGTATAGCTTTGAAACACTTCAACACGTATTTCCAACGCTGTGAAATTTTGTCTATATGCAAATGTATTCCGTGTGCTGTTTATACGCAGCTATACGAAAAGTAACACCGTATAGAGGGGTAGTACTCCATTAATCAAACATTTTTCAACGCAAACGCACATAAATAACAAATTCACAATTATCTAACTTCCCACGCACGCGCGGCATTTATTTTCCACGGATGCCCGTCTGCAAACGCAATTTTCATTTCGCTCGCGCATAGCTATCCCGGCTATACCAATTAAATTGCAGCAATTACTTAACTCCCTCGCCTGCCGCGCGCACGGAGGGAGCTAAAACGTTTTTCGCGCGCGCGCGCGCACGTGTCATATAACTGCAGTCGACGCCGCGCTAAACTTTCCATAACGCATACATCGCTCCAATTTTCATAATTCGCGTATAAGTGCGGAATGGCGAATAAGCGCAGACGAAGCAACTAACCTGCGTACGCTGCACGCTATCGGCGACGGGAAATATCGTGCTCATCGAGCTATACCAGCAGGAGCAGCTTATATCGATTATCGATTCCCGATGTATCCTAATCCCGAGCGGCGGAGAAGCTACTTCTACGGCGTCGTAAATAAAAGTGCGAGTGAGGAGGCAGAGAGTGGGTTCGCGACAAAAAAAAGGTATATCTAGAAGGGGGGGAGGGAAAAAAGTTGCCCTGGTGGAACACTGGTCGGCTGAAAAGAGATGGGAAAATGGAGCCAAGCCAATCGCGGCGATGGACGTGTCGACGCGTTTCTTTTACGACGAAAAAAAAAAGAAGGAGAGACCGTGTCCGTGAGAACCAAAGAAAACTGCGTTCTATATTCATGGAGAGAGACAGAAAGAAGGAGAAAGGGAGAGAGAGAGAGTGCAAATTTGCTTTTTGCAATATTCTTGGAGTATACGTGAAAGCGGAAAATGCCGAGCGCGCTCTCGATATTTACGCCTCGACATTATCCTTTATACGCGCCGAGACGGAAGAGTGCGAGTGTTTTCCGGGCTGCGAGTCTGTATGCGCGCCGCCGTCGGTAATTCCCAGCGAAATCAGTCAGGCTTTTCGCGTGAGCGACACCGATTCGCATCGAAATATTTTTCTGGAATAAGGACAATATGCTGTGCAATTGCAGCTTGCTGTAAAATGTTCTTTTTAAAAAGTGTCCTTGTAAATATTTATTTTAGAAAGATAAAATATACGTATTTTGTCACGATTTGTATAAAGCTGATTTTATAAAATGGTATGTATTATTTTATACATTCTTTTAAAGGGCACTAGATATTTAAAGTAAGAAGAAATGTATAATATTGTAAGCTGCGGAGAAAGAAATATAACGAGTTTGTGAAATTTCCTAGAATTTAAATAGGTTCTTAAATTTTACTAGCCAACAAAATAAGATTATCACTGCAAAAGATCTAAAAAAAATAATAGTTCCTAACCAAATTAGGAATTTGCATGAGAAAGCCGAAGCTGCTTTTGCGGAGAATTACTCGGAAGTTCTGAAAGACTAACGAAACGATTGCAGAGCATTTTCCTACAATCCCTTGGCACCGAGAGTGAATATATAATGGTATTTATACTTACATTAAAATGCAGCCAATGTATAAAAGGCTCCTCGAGACTATCAAACGTTATATTTTAATATTATTTTTTATCGTTTTCTCTAGTAAATGCTGAATTAATATTTATTTGTTACATTTATTATTGTAAACCTGTTAAACAGAAAAACGACCTTATCAGCCGTAAATAATTATTTTACGGTTAAAATATAATTCAATCGCGCGTCCCAAAACCTTTTCACTTCATACTTTCATTCTCACTTCTGGACCATATTTCATCATTTTCCCATACAATAGGCGTATACCCTAAATCTCGCCCCCCAAAAAGACTGTCTTCGCGGAGTAAAAAATCAATTTTTTCAAGTTAACCGTTCGAGCCAACAAAAATCAATTTATATCCCTTAAAAACCTCACCCTCTCTCTTACACTTTCTAAAAAGTCCTCCGGTTGAAAAAAAGTGCAAGCTCACCGGTTCCCCCCCACGCACATCTGTTCCCGTCGCCATCGATCACGAGCGAAGCAGCGAAAAGCTTCCCGTTTACCTTGTACGCAAAAATCCAATCGAAAGCGCGCGTTTTATATATATAAACATTCACTGGCTGGATTCAATACGGCGAATGGTTTACTTGCTTCGTGCGAAGGCTTAATTAGCGATAAGGGTCTAGGAGGGTACTTGAACGCTGCGTGATCTATAGGGAGAGAACGAGGGAGAGCCACGAAATGCATGGTCATTAGATTCTCATAAATTTTAATCATATAAATAAAAAACAATTTTCGGGCTCATTAAAGTATTCGTTAAAGAAAATATTCGTGAACGGCGTTCGTTAAATTTGGGTGAGATCTAAATATCGTAAAATCCGAGCTATTCGTATTTATTTGAAGACGACTTTTTGTTTTCAAGCGAGTAATTTAAAAAGAAAAGCTAATTTAATGACCCCTGGTATACACGAATTTGCAGTTTTCATATTCATATTGAATGAAGTCTACCGTCGCTAGGCCAATCCACGCGGTAATGCAATTATGACATAAACACATTACCGAAACACTTGGCAATTCCATGAATAATAAATTCAATCGCTCATTCCCCTAATCGCATCATACTTTTGTCCCGACCAAGACGCTCATTGTCGTGTGTCCTGGAAATTCAGGAGACAGCTCGCACCAAAGGGCCTAAGAAAGTCGCTACGCGCGCGCTTGCGACAAGTGCCTTAATTAGTGGCGAGGGAGCAGCAGCAGAGCAGCAACGGAACTAGCGACGCAACTTATCTCGAACCCCAAGTGCAACGGCACCACCCACTTACGTAAATAGATTACACGCGTCGCTGGCTATGCCATTAGTCTTGCCAGCCTAATTAAAGTTTGCCGCGAGTCGATTTTTTCCTCCGTTTTTGCCTCCGCCTATCCCAACGGGCATTAAACGCCGCGACATTAAACTTTCAGGCCTTGTTTCGTCCGCTTTAAAGAGATTCGGGCGTAAAATTTTCAAAAGTTTTACTTTTTCAATTTGCCCGACGTGAGAGGGGGATTTCGGGAGGTGCGCGCGCGAGTCGAGTTATGCAGTTTAAACGCGCGGAGCGTGGTTTACGTCGTTCCTTCCTCGCGACTCGCCTGTAATTTAAGGTTTTCTTTAACTTTAAGAAGGAGCCCGGTGTGGTGGCGTCTCTTTTTGCCGGGGTCTTCGCAAGGGAGAAAAGTTTTCTAATTTATTGTAAATGCTGTAATGAAACTCGTTGTTGCGTTAGGGGCATTTAAAAGTTAATTCATTGCGGTGTGGTAAAAATTAGTGTCTATTAGGGACAATCGATACGTTTTGTCGATACGAAAAGCACTTATTCGGAAAGTTTCCGTATTTATTTTCTGACTGGAAAATAGTTTAGTTTTATTGTTTACGAAATAATTGTCTCTAAGAACGTATAGACATAAACTCGTTTTACGCCCTTCAAATATTTACTTATTTTTTATATTATTTTACTTTTTCATGTTTCACTGTGCTTTACAATATTTGTAATGTATTTTGCACTTGATTATGTACAGGAACCATTAACTAGTGGTATGTTATTAATATATTTTATTCTCTTTTCCCACGCAATTGCAAATAAAGCCTATATTCAATTTAAAACTATTGAAAACCCGATTTCTGTTTATTTTGTCGGTCGTCAATTTGACGTATAACAAACATCATTTTAACTGTTTGATCTATAGTGCAAACCACCGTTTCTACCTTGTTTTCTCTAAATATTTGTTAGTAGTTAAGATTTTTTGATTGTTTTGAATATGAGAATAATAATAAACGGATATATTCAATTCATTCAAAATTATTGAAAGTATTATAAATTAAAAAAGTGTCTCTTAAAAAAACAAATTTCTTTTTATTTTGAAAGCGGAATTCTGTCATTTAACCTGAGAAATTCTAAAATACAAACTCTCAATAAGGAACGGGTTCAGAAAAAAAAGAGTTTGGTATAACCGTATTAATTAATTAATTGCATTGACGAATTCATAGGGTCAGCTTTCTACAAAAATTCGTCCTCATGTAGTCAAACCTACATACTTCATAGCACCATTTGAATAATGTTTGCGATTCTAAAATTCTCAAGATCCTTCAAATATTAACTTTGAGAATTATTTTAGGTCAATTTCCAACGACCACGCAGTAGGTCCACTCGATTTCAGTGGAAAATTACATCTCGTCACGTAATCGATCAAACGTAGCGAGCAACTTAATATTCTCCCTCAAGTCATTTCTGACCTTCAAGTAGTTGCAAATTGTCTCACATCTATTCCACTGCTACAATCAGAATTTACCTTCTCCATTGCCATTCGCTCAACTTCTCTCATTACTCTCGAAATGGAAAAATGTTCGTCTTACTCTGTGTCTTCCCCTGTGGCCAAGGAACTCGGCACTCGGGGAAAAGTGTAACGCAGAGAACGACCCGTGCATTTCCAATCGAAGATCGATAAGATCTCGAAGTTGCCGGAGACGGAATGAGGGAACGTGTCGGCTGGTGCGAGCGCGCTTGTAAGCAGGGGAAAAACAAATGGCAGGGACAGCGGTCCGTCGATCAGCTCTTTATCTCTGCTGTTCAGCGCGGATCGCAGTCTCTAGGTTATCTGAAAAATCTGTGTAAAGGGTGACATTTTTACGCACACGCACACATACACTACTGATGTTGTTATTATTAGTATTAATATAATTAATTTTACGTGTCTTATGAAAGTTGAATATGCAGTTGAATCGTAGTTGTTGGCGTTATATAACGCAAAAGGTAGCGGGTGGAGTCAGATTTCCAGCGTAAAAGTACAAAAGATGTAAAAATTCAAGGAACAACTTGCTTTGAAGCTTTATTTTAATCTTAATCCTCATACATATATAAAACGTAAAAATGCATCTTAAAATTTAAGTATTAATTATAACATTTTAAGTACGTATCTGTAAATTACGTTGTAAACGAATAATAACTTATACACCACTTTCAGATATTTTACATATTTTTACATATTTTTAACATTTTTCATTGTACTTTATAAGAATAAAATATACAAAGATTAAATAATACTCACGGTAAAATATTCGCACAATTTTCTCGATATTGAAAAGAGAAGTTTAAATTTAATGGTAGCAAAAAGCCCAGTATTGGAGTTCCTTAACAATACACTACTGCAAAGTTATCCAATATGATTCTTTCGATAATATTCATGCACATTTCTTTTGAAGAAGAGTGGCAGACAGACATGAAAAATGTAGCTTGCGTTCGACGGATTTTTCCTTCTTAATACTATTCTTCAAACTTTCTCCGAATAAATACCTTTAAAATACTAATACATCGCGTTTTCTTATTCTCAAAATATATAGTATTTAATTTTTTTAATTATAAAAAGGTTTAGTCTGAAACCTAACATATAATAATCTCATAATTTGTGTTACAGTGGTATTGCAATGGTACTATTATGTAGCCAACTAATTGTTTAAAAAATCAGACAAAAATGCGTTCTTATTACTGAACAAAAACTTTAAAAGTCAAAGGTGACGCCAAAATCAATGAAAATAATTATAACATTTGATAAGACTTTCTTATGTTTGACAAATCAATATTTTAGCGGACATTAAAAATGAACTTTGAATAAAAAAAAAATAATTTAAGTAAATAAATACTATTCCATGTTACAAAGTTCATTTAAAAATGTCCTCTGGTATTTGACACTTAAAGCGAATTCGCTGGGTGTCATCTTCCGCTCCCGACATAACAATATTCTACTGCGGGATTGCGCTTCCCTTTGAACAGCACAGGTCACGTCGTGCAATATAGTGACACGCACTTGATACATGTATGCGTGATTTAAACGACAGAAAATGATTCGCCAAACCTAAAGCTTGATAATCTGAAGTGTTATTCGCGCAAACATATTCTTGAAGATAATTAAATAAGATTTTCATATATGTGAAAACATTATTAAAAACATTTTTAATAAAACAAACTAGTGAAATTCACCTCGATCACTATAACGCTTCTTGTAAAATTTATACAATATATCTGATTTACATATAAAATACATCAAGGCACTATTTTAGAAAACAACGATTTACGCTATTCGGTGTCGGCTTCACGTATCGAGCAACAAGTCTTTGCAACACATTTTGCACTGAAAGCATATCGTCAAATTTAAAAATTAACAACTCCATCTGTCGACTAAAAATGAATCACAATGATCCTCTATCACGCCAACCAAAATTGCCAAAACCGCCCATAAAAATACATTTCTCGCACAATACGCAGAAAATTACCTTCCTTGCCTCTCAATTTCCGACGCACGCCTCTCTCCCTCAACCTTCTCGGCCAATTACCCTTTAAACCGCGTGCAAACCCAACTCTCACGCGCATATATTCTCGTATCGCACGCGGGCGGGGTTGAAAAATACGCGCTGTTAATGAACGATTACTCGAGCGCGCGAAGAGAGGTTCTCGTGACTTGGCAAACGCGTGATGAAGGAGAGGAAGGGGTGGAAGTGGAGGACGGGAATGCGAAGCGTGCCAGCTGAAACAATGTCGAAACTATATATATATATATATACGAAAGTCTCGGTCGCGAGGAGGCGGCCTCGTTCGCTCATACAAGCGCGCCTGCCAGAAACTCGAACAATTAACTTTCTCTCGGCCATATCCCGCTCTTTCTCTCAACGCGCGATATTTGGGAGAACTTCTTTTTAGATTGCCCGTGAAATTGATTTATTATGTCCGGCGAACCCGGCGAAGCACGACGCGTGCGGTTTCTATGAATTATTGTTGAGAAAGATTTTTACGTATATGACAGATTGAAACGAACTGTTAAATTTTAATAAATTTTTGTTTATTTTATAAATATAAGAAAGGCGTGTATTCAGTAAAAGGTGATGCCAAATTTTTTAGTAGTTTCAGGTGGTTTAGTATTGATTTTTGACACAAATATAAACTTTATAAATATTACAATCATTTTAAAATAGTAAATTTAATAAACTTTTGTGTGGGTAATGACTTCGAGTGTATAGAACATTAGAACTTCTATTTACAGTAGTTTGTGGATAATTCCTGTTAATCGGGATTTACGGTTGGAGTCCGAAATAGGTTGTAACTTCTGTTGAAAGTTTCTCACAATTTCGCTTGCCGTTTGCAAATTTATTCTAACAGTGATAAATATAAACTTTACCATCACAACAATCTTAACAATACCTACGAAAATAATATCTACAATTCATACCAAATAAGAGCTGTCTTTAAGTAACTTTACTATTCTTAGTCTAAAAATAATAATTTCACTATTCAGTAATAATCCCACGCCGCACACGCGTTATTCACCACAGCCAGTAAAAAGCTACACCTCCGCCCTCTATACAATAAAAAAGAACAATATCCAAACCGAAATATTTCGAATTCCCCTGCAAAACCATGCACATACACAAATATTCCAAAACATCGATAGGTACACACACACACTTTTTTATACCAAAAATTCACAATACCACACCTCCGATTCTACACTATTCATCGCACGCGCGTTTATTACGCAACTTTCGTGCTCTGTCCGCAAAAGAAAAAAGTGTATATAGCGTCGTGCAAAACGAAAAACTTTGCGGCAACACCGCAGAGGAAAAAACTTCGCGCGCAAGCGCGTGTGCATGCGGTGGGATTTTTAAACGCGCGCGGGGCGAATGGCAATGCAGAACGTAGCAGCGAAACGTCATATTTCTTTGCCTCGACGTGCGCGGAAGCGGCGCGGCTGCATGGCGCTAGAATTTTCCTCTCTAGCGTTGGGGGTTTAGCAAGCGCATGGAAAGCGGATAGAGAAGGTATAAGGTAGAGAGAGAAGAGAGAGGGAGAGCACAGTACTGGCGGAGAAAATATTATCGATTTATCCGAGTAAAACGTTTCGCTTTCTTGCCTGTTCTATACACACATACATATAAAGGTACGTCCCGACCTAGTCGATCGACTTCTTCCGCTGGCGCATACCTACCTCTAATTTGCCCTCATAGTGCGAGTGTTCTCTTTCTCTCTCTCTTTCTTGTTCTTGCGTTCTGATGCTTTATGCAGTGAACTCGGCTCCCGCGCACACGCTCCCTTCGTCTTTACGACTGTCATTTTCGTTTCGCTATTATTCTACACACCGATATTGTGTTGCTCTTTCTTTTGCTTTAGATATTTTATTGTAGGGGTTTTGATTGGAAAGAAAGGAGACAGAGGATGTAGCATTTTTTATTTTTCGTGAGATTAATAAAAAAATGATGTCATTGTTCATGTACGAATCTTCATATACAAAAATCAATACTCTTTTCTATACTGTTTTTATTATAGAATTAATAAAGATGGAAATAGATGCATATTGATATTTCTAAGTTTACCATCATAATAGCGTTGAGTTCATCGACCACCGCATATTTCCCTATAATATACATGATAAATTATCTTATAGTTTATATTTTATTCATTGGAATAAAAAACATTTCTTGTAACTTTCTTCAAAGGTGTCGCCATTCACACATATTTATGATATTATGGACTTTAATGAATTCTCTGAACATTCCTATAGCTAGTTGTTAATAATCGACTAAAAAATTATGTAAATATAAAATTCTTTGCATCATTCGAGTTCGACCCGCTTGAGTTATATTGACCAACTCATTTTATGTTTATTTGGTCTTAAACTATTTCGATATACCGACGCCATCGTAAATTAAGCGCGGACCCTCCCATTCATTTCGCCCGCTACTTCCAAAATCCAAAATCTACCGCTCGCGCGCTGCCCAGAAATTTCCCGTAAATTTAAAGTGCGCGTAGATTTACTGCCGCGCCATTTTCCCAACTGTTCTTTCCCTCCTGCTCACTACCCTCCTTCCCATCCTTTCTGGGCACGTGCACTTTTCAGCCACTTTCCGCGACGGCGAAGGAGAAAGAGAGGGAGACTTCGAACTCACGAGGTCAAGTATCCCAGCGTGCAACCGACTGCGCTCTCTCTCCCTTTTTCCTCGATAAAGCGCGCCGCTTGCTCGCGCGCAGCCAGCTTTTAAATCATGCAATTCCCGTGTGCGTGACTCTTTCCGCGTGGGCTCGTGGTATATATATACACATATAGGAAGCGCAGGCGTTGCTGCTCGATGATCGGGGTGTATCTTTTTCAATGCCAAGATTTTACCTTGGCTCCGTTGGGCAAATTGATTTTCCTTCGTTAACGAGAACGACAGATATTCGACTCATAATAGCGATATTTTTAAATTTATCGAAAATGTGGGTTAAGTGGACTGGTTGGAGTTTGGAACATTTTATACAAAAGGCCCGGAAATGTGAAGGTGAAATGTTTTTTCTTTGTGTATGAGGTTTATAATTACAATTATTTATCGCTATCATTTATTCGATACCAGTGAGAATAGGCGCTAGCAATGCATATTCAATAGGCTAGTAATTTTTTTCTGAAATTTTGTTGTCAAATATCTTTTTAAAGAAGTATTTAAAACTTATTAATTTATGTCAATATTTTGATGAATTATAATACTTTCTATTAATAACTATATTCATAAATTCATTAAAAAATCTTAAAAACAAACAATTATAAACAACACAGACAGATACACGAAAATATAAACAAAATTTGGAATTTCATTTCTGAAGTCTAATCGTATTCAAAATATTCTCATACAAATATTAGACAAAATTGATTTTATTCAGTTACAGAACTTCCCTTTTGAAGAAGAAAGATATTTAATTAATTAACTATTGTTTGTAAACAGCTCTGTTAAGTTTTATTAAACTTAGGAGACTTAGTTTAATGCTCTTCTTACTAAGAAGTAATGACATAAAGTTTTACTTAATCATTGCCCATAACTATATTGCTCAAGATATTGTTAGCCATAGAACTCGTAACGTTCAAAAACCTTTGACCTAATGCTTAGCCGTTGTCAATAATAAACTCGTTAACTCGTTCTCAACTATAAGATAATGGCCAAGCGCTAAAGCAGTTTTCAAGAACCTATGCATTATAGAAATTATAAATCAATCAAATTCGATCACGATTAAAATTTTAGAATTTTTTTCATATAAGATGTATTGTTATGAACTGTCATCAATTGCACAAATATCTTAATGACACATACTCCTACATGATTCCTGACCTTTTAGTATATTAATTCAAACTACATGTTAAATACACGAGAGCTTATTAAATTAATCAATAAATCACGCAACCTTAATCTATAATAACGATGCACGTATTAACAAAGTGAAATATTCCACCCTGTCAGATATTTCATACGTCTGAAATTACACTCGACTGTTGATATTCCAGCAGAAATAATAAAGAAAAGAAATTATCGACCACTCCCGCGCAATATCGGTGTGGGTAAAAAACACCGCAGGAAACGTCAATCCTATATTCGAATTGAAAGGAAAACACAAATCCGACAGTGATACATATTCGCGTATAGTACCACCGGCGCTTGATTCGCTCTCTGCTCTCTCTCTCTCTTTCCCTCGCATGCTCTCTGCGTACAATTTCCGCCAGCGCGAAATCCTCTCGTTTCGAATAGCCCGCAATATTGCCAAAATTCGCGAAAATGAAAAGTGCGAGAGAAGAGAGAGAGCAAGCCGAGCGCAAAGCCAATAACTCTTTCCCCACTCTCTCGCTCGCTGTATATAAGGCCTTTTGTCGCAAAACCTCGTTGTCCGTGCGAAAAGAGACGTCACCCAACCTCTCTCCACCTTCGTTCTCTTTTTTGTCGTTTCCACAACGAATGTCTTCCTTCTTTTTCATCCCCACTTCATTTGCCTCTCGCTGTGTACACACATGCACCACGCATACACATACATTTTTCCAACCCCCATTCGCTTATCATGCGCAATATTTAAAGCCCGCCGTAAACTAGCCGCGGCGTATCTCTCACACTTTACGACGTCACGCGCCGTCGACGAAGACTATGAGGCTCGCGTTGCCCGTGGGTATATCACCAAACTTGTAAGTCAGGAGTGAAGCGAGAGTGTGGGTAGGTGATGTGCATGTGCACGTATTCCGCGGTACGTGGAATTACGAGGGCAGAGGATCATGTCTATCGGTTTATTGGCTGAAGTGCTGTAGCCGTTCAATAGTAAAATTGAAATTCGCTACGGCACACCGGGGTGTACGTCTACTCTTTATAGGTGGCAATAAAAAAAAAAAACACCGAGGAAGTGCATCGCATTACTTTATTTTTAAAATATTTTAATGTACACAAGCTATTGAACCGTGAAATGTGGAATATGTTTTTTTATCGACTTTGCGTGAAGTAAAATAATCTGTGGGTGAAGTGAATATTATTTGACACTTCCGTAAAGTATGCAACTCGTAAAAAAAATTTCACTTCACACACAGGTTGCATAATATACTGTAACGCATTACTACAGTGTTGTACTTTCCTTATTCATATATGTTGACGTAATCATATGTTACTTTGTTAAAATAGAATAAGCTAAAAAAACAAAATTAAAGTATAACAAAGATTTACTTTTTAATAATTCAAAAAACTTTATTAATTGTAGATATCACTTTAGGCAACATATGTCTTTCGAAAGTTATAGAAAGTATCTTCTTCCCATATTTCTCCAGGTATCGATTAAGATATATATAAACACTACTAAATTACCTGGATTAATCAATCAACATTATACCAAACAAACCTCTTCGACCTCTTACCATCAATAATCATTAAAACATCACCTTCTATATTCATCTCACATTCATATACACAGAGCGCGAAATCCAATAAAGTAGCTCGCTCCTTCTCTCCCTCAGTACGCCCTTCACGCATTCGAATAAAATCAATAAGGGCAGCGAGTCGTACACACGGCTCGTCCGCTCGATAAGCGCTATCGGCCCTAAACGTCTATAATATATTCAGCGAATCGCGCGTTCGTGCATATATAGACAGTTCTCGCCCGGCAGCTGTATTGCTCATAAGTAAGGACGCCCTTTCGTGGCATTTCGAAAGAGAAATAGGGAGGGAGAACCGCAAGTATAATAATAATAATGCTGAGTGGCATATATGTATATAGAGCTTTATTAAGAACAGCGATGGTATGGGTTATCCCCTAAGAGGGAAACGGTGTACGAAAACGGAGGCGCCCCTCCCGCGCGCGACGCGGAATCGAAAAAGTGCATGAACAGTATAAACGGAATATGAAGTGGATATCAGGAATTGGGTTATACTGTTGGGTTATTTCAACATCCATAAATCAGTCTTTGATTTAAAATACGGCCGTTATTACTTTTAATGTTCGATGGGATCCTTCAAAAGCGTAAAGAAAAAATTTTTATTTTCCATCTATAAAAAAAGCAAATTCTCCAAAAATCAAACTTATGAAAAATTTTACGCGCTACGCCATAAAACCGCAACGATTTCACGGCGCCAATTTCTATTTTTCATGCCGTCTTATTGATTGCGTTTTTTCGATCTTTTATGGCACACCGGGGACGACAAGGAGGATGACGACGTCTCCCCTCCAAATAAGTCCTCGGGGAATGGGACGTTGTTTCGCCGCGCCGCTCGTTTATAAATAATGCAGTAAGAAGCCTCTCGAGAAATTCACGTACTTACATAGAGCTCGCGTGGTTTTGATTTTGGGGAAGAGATCCGTTACGAGTATGCGGGCATTCGACGCTCGCTCTAAACATTATTTTAATCCGCTAGCGAATTATCGATCATGTGGAATAATGTAGAAAAAGACCGTAGATATAGGTTTTGTAATGTGCGGATTTAGAATGTTTACGCAGTGTGATAAAAATTAATCTGAAAAATGTTTGTGTCAAATGGAAGCAATTTAAAATTTCTATCGAAAATCTAATTAAAATTTCAATTTTGTTCTTTTACAAACATAAAGTATGCGTCTCTGGGAGAACATTATATTGTTCTCGTTCAGTCTCCAAATTACAATTTTTTCCTGTTTATAATTCTGAACGTACAGAACATTAGCAAGGAACAATGATGCAACTGAAATTATATACTACTAATTGAATCAAATTTAATTTAATATAAATGCTAATATTGTAATCAATATTTAATTTACACGAATATTGTAGCGATATCTCACTTAATTATGTATATTACATCACAAAAATTAAAAAAAATTAGATAATATAGTTTAGAATGTATACAATATCCAGCTGTAGACAAATTTTAGGTAGGTCAACATAATGTTAGGTATTACCAATGCTAAAGAAATAGCCCAATTTACCCTAATTAACATTATTAGAGCTGCACGAGAGCAAGGCAATATTTCTATAATTATTGTCTTGCTCTTGTAAATTCTTCAAAATTTCTCTCTTGCCTTGGTCTTGTCAGTCAATATGAAAAGTATTATTGTCTTGTCTTGAAATTCTTGATCATATTGGAGTTATGCAGACGT
>UXGD01001301.1:0-36539 GCA_900474315.1 Torymus auratus | reverse complement strand
AAATTGAGTAAAATCAGAAATCCCTTCTCGGGGCCCCCAGCTTGATACGGCACTCACCGCTCATGCTACCTTAAAAGGAAGTTATCCGTTAGACCAGTTTAAAAAGACGCTATTCGGAAGTCCGGCCGTTTTATGAAGGCGTTATCTGGAAGTTGAAAAAGGCGCTATCTGAGAGTTCAGATTAAAAAGGTGTTATCTGAGGGTCCAGTTGAAGAAGGCGTTATATCGCGTGATGATGTTTTTCGCTTCTTCCTATCTATATTCATAATCGATGACGTATTAACCTACTATCGAAAGTCGACAGAAGATAAAGGGTAAATCATTACAATAAAAGCTCTATAGAACTTGTGAAAATTTAATAGTCAGTCATTTTTCAAGGTAAAAAATAAAAATAGCAAATAGAAACTCAAAAATATCATCGCGCGAGTTTAACACTTTCTTCAACTGCGGACAGCCAGATATAACGTTCAACTGGATATAACTTTTTCAACTGGACTCCCAGATAACGCCTTTTTCAATTGGACTTCTATAGGCAACGCCTTCTTAAACTGTACTCCCAAATAACTTCTTATTAAACTTGACTTTACTCGCTGATAACGTCTATTTAAAATAGACAGTCAGTTAACACGGCTTTGACTTCGGAAGCGACAATGTTTTGCCTTTCTATGTATAGTATCTAAAAATAAACAATGGCTATATTTAGCAAAATCATCCAACACAAATCAGAAGCTTTCGCAGACGAGCTTGTCCTTGTTTCATATCCACGGAATGTCACTTCGACCGCTATCATACTACTAATACAGCAGCGTCTCATTTTTATGAAAATCACGCACCTATACCAACCGACGACTCATTCGCGAACGACTCTTCGCGAATCGCAAGATGGTTCAGGTAAACTTGTAGCAAAGCAGACAGTTGGGCTGCACGCAGGGTATCCTGGGGATGAACGAGGGCAGATGAAAGACGGGTCGCTGGGGTAGCGGCTGCTGCTGTTGCTGGCCGCCATCGAAAAAGCTTCGCTCGTACGCGGTCGTCGATTTGGCAAGAGGGAACCCTGCCCCAGCGCAAACCTCGAGGCTTCGCGGCACCGAGTCAGAAACTACGTTGACGAAGCAGCAACCCTGTTGGTTCGAACGTAAGTTTTGAGTGACACATAGGGATGATGTTTTTTTTTTTGTTTTATGGAAATTGTATTTGAATTTTAGTAGATTGATAATGTCGAAAGAACAGATTTAGTTTTTGACAGTACTTACGAAGATACGTTTTTTATATACAAGTGTGTAAGTTTTTAAGTGTGTTTTTTAATTGGTTATAGCACCCGATATAACTCTTATCTTTTAGAAAAATAAGTTAAATCATGAAATGAAGATTTGTTATAGAAAGATTCATGACGGCCAAATTCTTATGTCACTATTTTTTTTTTTTATATTTTGATAAAACTATGTACAACCTATCTTTTAGAACTAACTAGGAGAGGGTTAGGGGTTCGGATAACAGATTCGGCTGAAACTTTGGGATAGGTTATTGGATATAAAAATATGAAGAAAGCTCCAATATTAGATCCTAACACTAAAAAACTTTGGTCACTTTTAGCTTTATTTTGAAAAAGGTCATTAAAAAAACCTTTTCTTAAAACGGCAACTATTTAACTTTAATAAGTCTTAAATAACATTTCAAGCAAAGAAAATAAAACGAGAGAAAACGAGCTTTCATTTGCTTTTCTAAGGATTAAAAAATCTCGATTCCTACCAAAGTTATGAACATTTAAAATTGAGCATCCAAAGTGCACTGTTTAATCCCCAAAATTCACTGTTCGACTATTTCGGCGCACTTTCGATACTCAATTTTAAACGTTCATAACGTCTATTTTTTAGCGCTGATTTTCTTTTGTCATCAAACTTAGCATGTACACGGAAAGAAAAATGGGTTGGAAATCCTCCCACGAGTTACTGGAATGGTTCTATCTCAAATCGGAGAGGTAGAGTGTAAAGACTCCAAAGATAGGAGTAATTCACTCCCATTGAAGTAGAATTTCTACTCGAAGATAGATCAAGGTAGTAAAATATTTCCATCTGACGTTGACTTTTCCTCTTAAGAGATAAAGGAGCCGAATGTTCTTATTTTTTTTTAAGTGTTCGCTCCTAAGCGTAGTAGTGAGATGCCGCTCTTAAAGTTCCCGGAGCTGATCTTTCTCACGTATGGGAGAGAATCCCTCCTATACTTTAGAAGGATGAGCTCTACACTTAGGAGCGAAACACTTCTAAAAATGGAAGCGACTCACTCACACGATTCCAGGACATAATGTATCCCAAAAAAGGAATTATTCAGTCCCAAACATAGGAGATATATTACGACTTTATAAGTGGGAGTAGAACGCTCTCAATTTTTGGAAACTTTGACTCTTATCAATAGGATATCATTACTCCTAATCCCTTAGTCGTTTATAGCTCCCAAAATGAGAATATTTCTAACCCATTTTTCTTTCAATCAGTGTACTTATACTACCACACCGTATAGTTATACTCACCAACGCGCCGTCAGCATGAAGGTTCGCCGAGTACAGCGGCGGCAGAGCGAACGCGTCGGGCGGTGGTCTCTCGAGCGGCAGCTGCACTGGCGTCGGCGGCACCTCGGCTAACTGCCTCGTCGTCGACGTCGAATTGCCACCTCCGCTCGACGTCGTCGACGAATGCTGAGGCGGCCGGAAAGCCGAGACGCGTTCGTGACTATTGGCGAAATACTCGATGGCCTTCAGTAAGTCCTGGCCGCAACGCTGCAGTACGAGCTGTAGCACCGACAGTTTCGTGCCTGGGAAGAGGCGTGCAAGAGTGTCGATCGATGCCTGTGATATCGCTGTCGTCGACGACGAAGACGATGATGAGGACGGTGATTTGTTGGACTCGGGGACGTCTGCGGACGAGGCTCGACGTGGTTTTTCCATGTCGTCAGGGCGTGGTGGCTGGGAGATACAATGGTGATATGATAGTGATGTGGCGTAGTAATGATTGATTATAAGGAATATCGATTTATAAATACATAAATTCTAGGAATATTTAGAAGAAATTTTAGACTGTGATATTTATATCGCTTTTATTTCGTTATTATTATTTTTAATAGTGTGTTAAACTGTATTTTAGTTTACTACCTAATGTAGTTATTTTTCTCCACGTAGTCTTTATCTTATATTTCATCTGAGAGTTTTACTTTCGTTTTTAATGCTAGGAACTGAGCAATATAAATAATACGTGATAAATTTGGAATTTTGTAATACATTGACGCTGTTCCCTGCATTAACTTCAACTTGGGATGAATTTACGCTTTTTGATACTTTAAATTAATTAAATTATAAAATATTTTCAGGAAAACTTTCAAAAATACCTTTAAACTTTTTACTGATAATTTAGGCGTCACACTTTTATCAACATCTTTTTGATCCTTTGGTTTTCCGTCGTTAAAAATGGTCTTGATTATTGGGGAAGTCGATGATTCCAGTTTTGATTTAGCGCTTGTATCTGGTTCTGTCACGGTCATACCGAAAATTTTTCCCTGTGGGAGCCGATTCAACTTCTGCCCGGTGGTCACCTTAGCCATACTCAGCGCGATCGCATCCTCAGCAGCTTGTTGACGTTTTAATGCAACCTATGATTATTAATGTGCATTAGTAATTATTTCTGCAAACTCCAAAGCAGTAAAAAAACGGATTTTTTCGGCAAACGATAACTTATAGAGTAAAATTGTTTAAATCATTTCATTGTGCAGAAATATTGGTGCAGAAATAAAATTATGAAGATATTTATTAAATTAATATACTACGTTTGCTGTGACTTTGATCCCTTTGATTA
Source organism: Torymus auratus (assembly GCA_900474315.1). Classification (NCBI taxonomy): domain Eukaryota; kingdom Metazoa; phylum Arthropoda; class Insecta; order Hymenoptera; family Torymidae; genus Torymus; species Torymus auratus. Next base: position 32,697 of record UXGD01001301.1, on the reverse strand, counting down.
TAGGAATTATATATACTCGCGATTCACTACTGTTAATGATTATAGCTAGAAAGAAAATTTTATTCGGCATTAATAATCTTGAGTTTAATTTAAGCGAAGGATACCTAGTAAATAACTTTTTAGGTTGTTAAAAGTTAACTCTATAGTACGCAGTACCTTAATTTAGATCTTGTAAGCGAATAGTATCTTTGTAGGTTTAAAATGCTGTTTCTTTTTTACTAAATTTTAAAATGTTTATATACTAAACAAATTATCAACTAAGGAAGCATAAAAATTACCCATGTTTGAATTAATTTTTCATGTATCTTGCTATTATAATTTAGTGTTTTATCAAATGAATCAAAATTTTCACGAATGAAAAAATACTTATCCTGAATTTACCGTTAATATATTTTTGACTTTTATGTACCGGACCTTCATTCTCGGTACCCTTCCCAAAGCCTGAATAAAATCTGTTCCTCGAAGACTCGAACGACATCTTATAAAAGTGTAATCTCTCTACATAGTCTATGAAAAATAATGTTCCTATAAGAATAAATAAAAAATTCATAACAATTCTCCCTTTTTTCATTTCACGCTATATGAACTACCCATCCCGTAAAATATTCTACAACATCATCGCAATCGAATCTAGCTATCTGATTTTCAGGAAAAACTCGTACTCGCAAAGCCTATACTGGGCGAATTAACGGCTCATCAATTAAAAGCCCTCGTCGTCGTCGCCGTCTACTCCTCCCTTCTCGTCTATAGTGCGACGTCGAAATCACTCGCTCAAGTGCGCCGCGCGACGAGGTGTATTTTATACAGACACACACACATATATACACTTGTACGCGCCGCACAAGCACTCTGGACCGCGCGTACGCTTCCAGCCCTCGGTAGCCCCAGCGAAGATCGGGTGTCATAATGCCTATGCAAACAGAAATGAAATCCAACGCCACGTCACGTTAATGGATTTGACTCTTGCGTGATGATGCGGATTGAAACGTTCCCGTTCGAGCTTAACACTATATTCTCTCTGACTCCGAGAATCAAGTCTTTTGGTGCAGGTTGCGAGACGGATGATTTGTGGGGATCTGAATCATTCGGTGTCGTTCAGGCGTAGTATATTATGATGTTGTGTTGCGGATAAGGTTTTCATTGGGTTCTGGGGTTGATGGGGGAACGTATAGTAGTTGATGGTACAAAGTTTAGTTGTATCAATATTATGGTAAACTTATGTAAGAATTGTACCGATAATTTTATAATACATTATACATAAATTGTCGTTATATATAGAAGGTTGCAGGATGAAGTGTGATATGTAGTTATATTCACAATTTTCTCTTAATTCTCTTGTAGCAAAAAATTAATGGTTAAGTCATTATTTTTTTACTTGTTCGTTTATACAAGAATTTCACAAAGATCTTTATGTAATTAAATGGTGTTCGAAACGATTTTTTCCCATTAAAAAGTAAATTGAATTATAAATAGAATCAAATAAAAGCATAATATTATAAGGCTCTAGTTAGTTAGCTATTTGATCGCCAGATGTAAAGTACACTGATTGAGAGTATAAGTTCCACTAGAGAAATGATATCCCCTTGGTATATATGTAATTCTGACGGTCAAGTAGCATATAGATGTAATAATTAATTGCATAGCCTAGATTCATAAGCATGTAATAATCAAAAGGAAATAAATTAGCTATCAGTGATAAAAGCACTGTACATTCTTAAAAGCAAATTGATTTTTCTTTTTATAATATTTATATGCCAGTCAATCCACATCTCTTCCATGACTTACTACATTTATCTACGGTTTTTGCATGAATAAAATAAAAATAAATATTACTACCTATAATATCTCAACTATTACACACCTGAGTCTCCCTTCTAACACCTCTTTTATCACAAAAAAAAATGTCTCGACACGTCTCAACCCCCGCCCAACCGATCGCTTCGACCCACGGTATTATCGCTCACCTGCGCAGCCATGACCCTTTGCCTCTCGGCGATAAGCGAGCACTTGGGACAGAAGCACTCACGGTAGCGGCACTCGCGCTTGTGACCCCTCAGCCAGGATATCAGTCCGTGGTTCCGGCATCTCGCGCACTTTGGCCGCCGCTGCTTCGGCTCGCCCGTCGTCGCCGCGGCGTCCTCGTCGTCCTCCGATTTCTTCAGCTTGTTCCGCAACATTTTCGGTCTCAATTTATGGAAAATCGAGAGTTTAGTTTATAGATTGAATTGGCTATTTGTAGGTTGACATTGATGAAGAAATTTCGAGTATATAAGAAACTTACTCAGAGGTTCATCACGGCCAATGACACGATTTACTAGTGGAAAATGATAAACGATTTAAAAACTCAAATCTACACCAAAATGAAAAAAAAACTAGCTTTCAAATGTTATAGATATAGTAAAACGCGATAGTTGGCGACCAACGACCAACAAACTGCAAACTCAGCGAAACCTTCAAACAATTCAGCGAGCAATGATAGAGACCAGCGGTACCACTGGGGCCGAGGAGCCGTGGAGCCAGCGTTAGCCGCAAAAGTGACTATCTGCGCGCTGTACACTCTTTCGTTCCGCGCGCGCAATCGGCCAACCCCCGCGACCAAGGGGATGGACCCGCTGCGGTGATTTCCTCGCGACTGCCGATTGGCTTCTCGTTTGTTTACCCTGGCGCGCCTCCGTGCGCGCGCGTCTCCGCGACCGCAGCCCTCGCCTTTGTTTCTGCGCCCGCACGTACCTATATGTATACGTCGTATGTTCGTGCGTGTGTGTGTGTATTTTATGCGGGGGCGAATATCAGTTTGTTGGCTCGATGTATTAATGTATCATTGAATTTTATCCACGGTTCTTGCCCTTTGTCTCTTTCTGATTTCTTACTACTCCAGGGAGTTTCGTGTTAATCTTCTTCACTGTGTCTATGTTTCGTCTATATTGAGTGTGTAAATTGAAAAGGGGTGCTGAGAAAAATAATGGTACTCAAGTCTAATTTTTGTTAGTGAATTCATAGTTGAATATTAGACAGTGTTGATTTATGTTAGTATATTATAGCTAGGGTTCAGTATTTAGATAAGTCAGTGTATATCAATTACTGTGTTCTATCGTGTAAAGCGGGAGAAGGAGAAGGTAGCAGAGTAAAGGGTACTCTCTTACGGAACTGTTATTATCGGTCTTATTATAATTTATAATTGCAAAAATTAAATTGCAGTTATGTACTAATAATTAAAACGAACGACAAATTTATTATAATTTTTTTTGTGTATATAAACATAAATGTTTTGTAAATCACAATAATATTATTATAAAATATATCTGCCATATTTTCTGTAATCAATTTCTTTTAATTTTTTGTGTTAAGATAGCGATACAGACTATCAGTTGACTCGGTATAAACGAATGTAGCTTTACTCAGTCTCTGAATTTGTCAGGCAGCTTCAAGTCGTTCTCATATTCGTGAGGTATTATTAATATTAAATCAGAAAAAATCTTTTTCTAAGTACATATATTTTTTTATTTCCATTATTTTATCTGATATTTTATTTATGAATAAATTTTATTACTTACAAAATTATAGGAAAAAAATCATTCATTAATATGATTTTATTTTATGAGCTGTATTTAAAATACAAAGAAAGTTGTTCACATCTTTTTAAATTGTGTCGTTTTATTTATTATAAACAACATTTTATTACATAGAATTTATAATGTGTCCTAACATATTTGAAAATTTGGTTACAATATAGATAGTTGAATGTTAGTTTGAAATTCTGTGTCAATAACTACTTCATTATAAAGTGTAAAGATTAAAAAATACGATGAAGTCAGTAAATATTGTGATTGAATTTGATATTTGCTAATAAAATAAAGTATATGTATGTCACAAAATTAATTAAATGACATCGAGAGAAAAACGAGAAAAAAGATGCAGATCCACTGCATGTGGTTTTACTCCTGACATTAGTGAAAATGGCAATGTCAATACTCAAATCAAAGCGTGAAATTTAAAATTTTGTTTTCAAATCAATATGTGGTTATTAATTAACGTAAACGATAAAATCAACGTAAAAGATTGTAATGCTATATTGATCGAAAACAGGTGCCGTGACGGTAGCTTAATAATTACAGCTATTGATAAGAACTAAGCTTACTATATTTTTTCAAATTATTTTGAAATTTAACTGTAATATTTTTTAATCTGTTATATAGATTTACAGCGGTGTCAAGTAGCTTGCCATGTTCAAATATTTCTACATCTTCTTTGTAATTCTACTCTACAAGTATTGCATCTATGCAAAAGCGGATTTTTCAGAAATTCGAAAAATCTCCGTTGAAAAGAATCTCATGCAAGAAGGTGAATCAAAATATTTCTCTCCAACAAGGTTTTTACCAATAGATAATGATGAAAGTTTTTTTTATGCAATTTGCCAACAAGCAGAATCATTGGCTGATAATGTGTGCAACATCACAAAAATTACGGCGTCTCTTCCTTACGGTACCATTAAGGACTCTTGCTTGAATATTAAAATACCTTTGGAGTCTGCAGAAATTCCAGCAGTGTTATGGCCAGTTATGTCGGATAATGTATTAATCTTTGTAAGCAGTATAGTAAAAACTACCTCACTCGATGATTTGAGTATGTTTCGGGATTTGCGTATTACTAATTTAAATATGAAAAATTGTTCTGTTAATACTTTTCCAATTATCTCGTTGTCTGTGAAGCAAGATGATTTTGCTGTATCTGTACCAGTATTTTTTAATGATACTTTTGAAATAGCCGTAAGAAATAAAACACTGTGCAAAGATAAACGTATGTGTAGATTATCGTACCGTTACAACGGCCAACAAATTGGTGATCCCAAACCTTTGAATCTTGATTTTTTACCTGATTGGTCTTCGGTTGCCCATTTGTCATCAGAGAAAGGTTATTACGTTCATCATTTGCGAGCTTTAACGCCTAGCGTTGTTAACTCATTGTTAATGCACGTGGACCAAGATGGAGAAGTTGCATTTCTTGCGACAGAGAAAAGCAGGGATTCAGACTACTTTCGTCGAGCGTATTCAAGTATGAATGAGCTTTTTAGTTTATGCTCGCTGATGTTTAAATTTGACAACTTGAGTCTTGCTATCAATAAAATAAACTGCAGGCAAATTAATACCAGGGCTGTAACAATTAACGAAACTATCGAGATCGAGGAGATCAAAGTCGAAAATATAGGGCAAACCTGGATAACAATTCATACTTTAGCTAATGGTGAGATATTGTTGGCTACAGGAGTCTGCCGAACAGGACAATCCAGTCTACCACATACGATTTGTCATAATTTCCAAATAAGAAAAATCGGAACAAGTCAACGTCGAGATAGATCGCTGGAAATAGACGGACTTGATCTGGCGTGTATAGACAGAAATGCAAGATTCGTCGCTCGTATTACCGAAAGTGATGCAGATGAATATTGCATTATATTTACTTGTTTTCTTCAGAATTATAAGGAACCTGGAAAAGTGAATTACCGTAAATGGTGTATACCAAAAAAGCATATAGACTCACTGCACCTGTAAGGATTTTCCAAATGTCAACATAAATTTTTATACAAAATTAATTAAATTGTAAATAAAAACTATACTCTGCTAGAAAACTAGCCACCTTTTCTGCCTAAGCTGTTATAAATTAGCTAGATGTCTTAGCTATAAATAAGCTACCATATTTACTAGCTAAGAATGGTTTAATTCGGCAAATTATTGTAAATAAAATAATGTAAATAATATAGAAACAAAGGTGTGGTAAGTGTAATTTACTGCCTTGCTTCGTCATAACAGTATGTCTATCCTTCTCGCACTGATGGTGTCTAAAGTTGAATTAGTGAAAAAACCACTAAAGATTAGTTAAAACTGCTCCACCGTAGAATTAAGTGAATATCCACTAATTCTACGGTAGAGCAATTTTAACTCATCTTTAGTGGTTTTTTCCCTAATTCAACTTCAGAGAGTAGGTTCTAGATGGGTTACTGCCTTGCTTCGGCAATGACACTTTAAATCCCAATACCCTGGTAGAAAACTCACCATATTTTATAGCTTACGTGTTAAATGCAAGCATTTTTAGCAAAATAATGCAAAAATAATATCATCTAAAAGTTTTACTATTACTTAAAATACATATTTTATGAAGTATAAATACCATAATTTATTTCGGATTCGTACATAATTATGAAATACAAGCATTGTTCGATTTTAGCCATAAAGTTAACTCAAAAATAGCTAACTTCTGGTTAACATTTCTGCTAGGGTGGCGATCATTCATTCTCCTACTATATATTCTCTTCTCTAGTAGTTTCCATTTGAAAATTTTACCTTTGCAATTATTTTGGAATAATTCCAAAGATAATTATTAATATAATTCTAAACAATTTTCAGAAATAAATTATTGTGACACGATGTTTCTAACACACAAAAATGTTGAATTCCGTTTCTTGAAATTTCGCAAATAAAATGAAACAGACAGTGAAATCGAAAACGGGATCATATTATACTCATATTCGAGGAAGTAAAGACTCAATGTATTGACATTTTCTGATGTAGCTTATTTATGAAAATACCGACATAACTTTGCACAAATCATTACAAAGTTAAAATCACTCAACAAAATTTCGAGTGCAGTATTTACATATGCGGAGAAAATGACAAACGTGTTTTTCCTAAAATATACTTAAAAATTATTTAATTAAATAAAAATCGCAATGTTGATAAGTAGAGAACTGCTTGATTTTTATCATTTTATCTAATTTTCAAACGAGTACATCTTATGAAAATACTCACAGAATCACCCAAAAAAATAAACATTTGAAAGTTAGATGATTAAATAATGAAAGTGGGCTGATTTTGGATTTCACATTCCCTAAACAAAACCAAAAGTAAATGTTCAGTCTACTCAAAACCGGTACAATCGACCACGAGATCTACTTCAAAGTATTTATACGAACTATACTCTACGAACTCTAAAAGTGGTTATTTATTAGAATCGATATATCAGTTGTGATCATTATGGTAATTTTTCTACAATACGTAGTATCCAATGCTGCTACGTCTTTTTCGCAGGCACCATTTGCGGTAATTCAGATATGACACGTATGTCTTCTTTCTCTTCCAGGTATTTATTTCGGACCAGACGGTATCGGCCGCCGATCTCAGTCAATCGTATTTCACTTACGTACGGATGATCGAACTTAAAATCGATTCCATGAACGACAAGCCATTGGTGAGTTTCTGCTTCGATTTGACGATCCGCAATCTATCGTGGCTCATCTATTGTTCTCATCACAGTCAACGACTGCAAGTATAATGGCACCTTTAGCCAAGCTATGCACGCTTAGCAAGTTAACATAGCTGGTATACATGATATCATCTAGCGTTCTGTTCAGGATTAATTTTCGATCGATATATCTGTTGGCAGCGGATGCTATCGTTTAGACGTCAGCAGCTACTGCGTGTAAGCCGTGATCGGAAGATATAGCGAGATGTTTCATATCCACCCAAATCCCCCTCTTCTTCAGACGAAAGCTGGGTTCTCCCACTGCATTTAGGTGCATCATCGTTAGACCCTTTTCATTTCGCAGCATCGCAATGTAGCTCTGGTCCGGTGACCCGGGATCTACCGCAGTGATTATGCCATTCGGCCAGAGGGCGAATGCCTATCAGCTTACTCGTCGTTGTGGTCTTAGGATACAACGGCAGCTATCCAGGTTGCCGCACTCATCTGAGAACTTTCTGAATACATCCACTCAATCATTGAATACGATGGGGATAATGTCAGTGGTGCAGTGCGAGGTGCAATGTAGGTCGAAGACTTTGCAGTTGTTGAGGTTTATGAAGCTTCAGGTGAGATTCTCACCTGAGTTCTAACCAACAAATTTTGACGGGTTACATGAGATTTTGACATGAGATCTCACCTGAGACTTTTTAGTAGGGCGTCGTTCTTCATTCTTGCGCCGAGATATGTTGGTCTTCCTCCTCACGACGAGATACGTTCTTCTTCATCCACGCGCCGAGATACGTTCTACTTGATCCTCTCAGCCGTCGATTATATATTAAGGATCTTTGGCCCGTTTAAATAAAAAATAAATAAATAAAGTTTGCTAAAATGTGCAAAAGTGTGCAAATATGTGCTAAACCTGTGCAAAATGTCCAAAATCTACCTAGTTATGCATAGTTTGGCACAGGTTTGCATCGTTTGACATACTTTGGCACAGATTTGCACAGTTCTACACACGTTGGCACTCTGCAGCAGAAAAATTTGTTGCGCTAGGGTACCAATATATTGACAGCGGTTTTTTAGAGGCTATCGGATAAATATTAAACTGTTTAAAAGAAATGTATAGAAATCTTAAAGAATATGACCTAGACATCTATAAGTGAATTATTCCAATCGACCTTCTCAGAGCGGGTTTTCCTAATTAGAAGTTATCCGGCGTGGTTTGCTTATAGGTTTTCCCCGCCGTACACGAATAACCCTGAGCGAATGCGGGATGGATTACGTAGGGGAAAAAAAGTGTAGGTAAAATAGAGGTCCTTAGGATAGATGTATAGGTTATGCTGTAATTGTAGGTAAAGAAAAACAGCTGTGTGAAAACCACGAATTCTTAGTAGATAAGATAATACCCTTATTTATTGTTACGTTCAACAATGAATTGTTGACATTGTTGCATCTAACGTAACCGATAAGCGGGTTTTACCTTGTAAGAGATAAACTTTATCTATTTAATCCTTTGAACTTGTCCCTCTATGTCTGATATTTGAAAGTTATTATACAATTTCATTGATAAAATCTCTGTAGGTGATCGTATTGCATAAATTGGTATATTCTACAGTATCTTAATCATATCTACCACGTGGTTGAGGTGATGTCGAGCAATCGGGTATATAAACAATGGGATAGCAGCAAGTTTTTGTATTCAACCAGCAGATATATTCAATCCAGCTCACGATGAGGTACTATAGTGTGATTGTTCTCTTGCAATTGGTGGTTACTATCTGTGGTGAGTACAATCCCTTATTTTAGGATAACAAATTAAATAGTACTTTTTTGCATAGTATACGTACAGTACGCCTTTACGCATCGTTTTAGTGCGTAAAGTTGAATTTCACACATAGTGTACGTAAAGCTTCTCTTCGCTTTACGCATATTGTGCGTAAATTTCAACTTTACACACTCAAACGATACGACGTCGTGCTTTACTATACAAACAAATATTTTTGAAAATTCTTCAAAATATCTTTCCAAAACACGATGTTCGTTTATTACATTGAAATACAAGTTTCCTTATTTTTATTGTCACTTCTTTTCAGGTAAACCCTCACCACTAGTCGTAGGTGGCAGTGATGCAGCCGAAGGACAATATCCCTACCAAGTAATGTTGAAAAAGGAGGGAATTTTCATCTGCGGGGGCTCTATTATCTCCGATCGCTGTATTCTTACAGCGGCTCACTGCCTCTCAGGGTGAGTAGAATTTTCCAATTCTACTATTTATATATATAATAATACTTGATGTATATTGCTTATATACAGTAAGTTCAAGATACTAAAAAATGAATCTTATTTAAAGAGTTCAGCCAAATGACATGACCATTATCGCAGGGACTATCAAGCTGATTCGTGGAAATGGAACTACTTATACAGTCGAAGCTATCAAAATACACGAGAACTATACTGATGTATGTTTTTTATGTATTGTCCGTATAAAATTAGAGCTAAAGTTGATGGCTATTTTTATTCCAAGTTACTCTCGTTTTTTTGTAGATCAATAACGTCAATAACGATATTGGCATACTTCGCTTGAGTAAAGATATCGTCTTTGGAAAAAACGTGGCGAAAATAAATTTACCAGAAGATGACGTTAATACGTTCGACAACGCAACGGTGACACTAACTGGTTGGGGTGATCTCGGAGTAAGTGTATAGTTAGTGGAAAAAAGATTGATTCAAAATTTTTTTTCTTGTTTCGAAAGCTTTGATCCAATAACTTTTACTTTATAGAATATTTATAAGGCCACAGAGTTGTTATTTTTTAATGTCATTCGTAAACAAATGAATAATTCTAGTAATGTGTGGGTTTGCTGTATTGTTTTAGATTGATGGTGAAATGCCAAGTACGCTGCAACAATTAAGCCTGAAAGTTATGAGCCAACGCGAGTGTAATAAAAGTTGGATGGCCTTAACGGGGGAAACCATCATAAGCAGCAAAATTTGCACTACTTCGAAAGTTGATCAAGGAGCATGTTACGTGAGTAAAGTTTAGATCATTTCGAAAAAAACAACACATTATGAGAGTATTTTTTTTTCTATTATTAGGGTGATTCTGGTGGTCCCTTAGCTTTGGGTAACACTCAAGTTGGCGTAGTCTCCTATGGCTGGCCTTGCGCTACTGGAATACCCGATGTTTTTACCAGAGTCTCCAGCTATGTCGGATGGATCAAGAAAAACTGTGACATCTAAATTTTGGAAATTTTTGTGTTACAAGTAGATTTCTTTTGTTATTGTTCAATTAAAATATCTTAGGCCTGACTTTAAAAAATTATATAGTGTATAAAATTTAATGTAGCGACACAATAAAATATATGATATTTAGAAATATTTATGATTTCTAATATAAATAAACGTTTTGCTTAGTAGAATTTTGTATAATAACTTTGTTATTTTAATTTATATATGTTCGATAATATTATATGGACATCATTTTAGAGTCATCCAAAACATCATAGTTACAAATATATTATTTTAAAAAGATGATTAATTACCAATCTGTTTGATATTTTAAATTTTAGTAACTGGTAATTTAGAATTACCAGTGCTTTCAATAATTAAATTATCTCATTCTTTAGTTCAAGAGATTGAGTATATTAATTTGGCGATAAGTACACCCGAGGAAAGTTGATTCTTTCCGAACGTGCCTGTTAAATTTTGAAAATTCTACAATCCCATTATTCAAGAATAAACATTAACCCTATATTCGAATCGCCCAATATGAGATTGCAGAATTTTCAAATTGACTAGGCACGTTCGGAGAGAATCAAGTTCCCTCGGGTGTAAATAATTTATAAACTCACGTTCTGCAAAAATTTATCATAAATTTAACACAATTGACGCATGATACTTACTGAGAAAATAATTGTTCATTAAAATAATTTAAAAAATGATAAAGTTTATTTATGAAAATACCGATCTAACTTTGAACGAGTGTATCAACAAATACTAAGTAATAGAATCACTAAAAAATGTCTGAATGCAGTATTTACATATGTGGAGGGCACGACAAACCTATTTTTCATAAAATATATTTAAAAATTATTTAATTAATTGAAACCCGTAATGTCGATAAGTAGGAAATTGAATTTGTATCATTTTACCCAATTTTCAAAAACGGGTGCATCGTATGAAAATACTGATAGAATCATTCAAAAAAATTAAACATTGGAAAGTTAATTGATTAAATAATGAAAGTGGGTTGATTTTAGACTTCACATCCCCTAACAAAAACCAAAAGACAATTTAGTCTGATCGAAATCGATACAATGCACCACGAAATCTATTTCAAAGTTTTTATACAAAGTATTTCAAATTTGATTCTGCGCACAAAGTCTAAAAGAACTTTTATTAAAATATGAAAACTACTTTTCAGTACACGTTATATTTTTTAGGTACAGAAATAAGTACAAGAATTATAGTTTAAATTATTTAAGATTACTTAAAACTGATTTATTAAAAATTGGCTTTAATCTCAATATCGTTCTATCTAACACGAATTATATAATTGTTTTTTTAACAAAGTTCTTTTTAAAATGAATAATTCATTTAAACAGCTAATAAATTAAGCTTCAGGAAACTAGCCGCCAATAAATTGGCAGTGGCTTTTTTGAAAGGATAATAATTATGGTATTAATCAACTTATTTATTTTATATTCTCATAAGTACAAAAATATTGTTAATATTGACAAACTTGTAATGTTCTTTTAAAAAATCCAGTGATAAATTTGCTACTATATCTCAAAGCATCTGTTCATTAGAATCGATACATCAGTTGCGTTCATTACGGCGATTTTCCTACACTTGTAGTATCCAATGCTGCCACGTGTCTTTTCGCCAGGCACCATTTGCGGTAATTCATATATGACATGTATGAATTCGTTTTCTTAACCCAGTTATTTATTACGGAGGCCATAGCCAGGCAGTATCGGTCGCCATTCTCAGTCAACCGTATTTCATTGAAAACCTCATCGTGAAATTTGAAATCGATTCCACGAACGAGAAGCCAGCGATGATTTTCTCGCTCCGTCTGCTCCGATTTGACGATCCGCCATCTAATCATGGTACATTTGTATTGTATATGTCTGTCATTATCACAGGCAACGACCACAAGTAGGATGGCCCCTTTGGCCAGGCTATGCACGCTCAGCAAGTTCATACTGCTGGTCCACGGGATATCATCTAGCGTTTTGTTCAGGATCAATTTTTGATCGTGTATCTGTTGGCAACGAATGCTGTCGTCCAGACGCCAGCAGCTACTGTGTACGCCGTGAGCGGTGGAGATAGCGGGAGGTATCGTCACGATGTCGAAAAAGCCCTTCTCCTCTGACTGAAAGCTTGCTTCTCCGACTGCATTGAGGTGCATCGTCGTTAGACGAACAGTGTCATGATTCCATAGCCTCGCAACGTAGCCCTGGTCCGGTGACCGGGGATCTGCTGGAGTGATTATGGCTGTGGCTCCTGGCCAGGACGTGACGGGCCAAAGGGCGAATGGCGTGGGTTTGCCTATCAGCTTACCGTTGTAGTCGTAGGATACGCGACAGTAGCTATCGAGGTTGCCGCACTCATTCGAGGAGTTTCTAAATATATCCACTCTATCATTGAATTCGATAAAGTCAGTGGTGTGGTATAGGTCGAAGACTTTGCAGTTATCTAGGTTCACAAAGGTCAGCTGTATTTCATTATCGTCTGCGGAATCAGTATTACCAGTGGACTTAGATTGCATAAGAATCAAGCTGTTCGCAAATGACAGTAAAATATTTATGTCCTTCGTGGATGTTAGCTGGATATTGGTACATTTATCTTCGATTGTTCCGTTTTCAAAGACGTAGGTTAAACGTGTGGCGTTACACACGTGCTTGTTCTCCGTTGCCAAACATGTTGCGAAATAGATGCTGTTATCATCGCTGTTTGTCTTTGGCAGTAGATCACCATAGGCTTTGTAGTACCAGGGTTCAGAGAAGTTTCTGTTCCTGCCGTGGTTTGGAACCTCGTGGACTAAAGTGAACTCCTGAAGGTCCAATTGCGATTCTGCACTCGTGTAAGGGAGGCAGACGCAGAGCACAAGAACGAAAGTCAACGCGGCACGCATATCGTGTTGTGTCTAAAAGGGATCAATTTAAGCGATTGATCAGAATTTTCAACTGTATACGAATTATAATTTACGATAGTAAAAAAACTCACGAAAACTCCGTCTTCTGACGACTCCGTCTCGTGTCTCGTAGGGAACGAGAGTAAGAATAATCTTGAACTGAAAATAAAATGTCTTTCCTACTGACAAATGACTCAAGTAAGAGAGTTTGGAAGTTTTGGTGGAGGCATAAAGTAGATAAGTATGGTACATCACTATCTCGTGGAAAAAATTGAGATAGACTCACGGACAGTTTCTATCGGAAGATTATAAAGCATACCCAATGTATATAACGTTTTGAATAATTCAAAAAAATTAGTCCGTTCACTATGATAAGTATCTATAAAGAATAACAAATGTTTAGTAAACTTTATAAGTTGGATTTCATTTTGTTGGAATCAACCAATTTTAATTATTTTATGATCTATATTTTCGGCAATGCAGTACCTGAAAATGTTTTAAACATCCAAAAACTATTGACAATATAGTATATTATTTAAAAGTATGAAAAAGCCTTCAACCAGATATGGTAAATAAAATGAGGAATTTGTAATATACCGAAGCCTATTCATTTAGTTATTATATTTATCTGTTCTCTAATAATTTACATTTGAAAATTTTACAAAGTATTTTAAATTGTCTGATTTCTTAGCGCTCGGCCGAGTTGTCTGGTTTCACCTCTCACTCGACGATATACAGGAGTTGTCTCTTTTGCCTGGCATGACCCAGGTCTTCCCTTGCAGAAAATGCATTTTTACATGAAATTGTGTATATTCATTCTTTTTTATTTACGTATAATTTTAAATTACAGTTGAAACTGTTTATGACATATAACTACAATTTATTTGAGTCAAAATACTTACGGTATCAAGAGAAGTTATATATTCTTTGAAATCAACTATTTTATTGGCTAAATTTAAAATACAGACAAAGTTATGATATACATCATTTTAAGATTTATCGTTTTATATATCATTACAAATATATTATGAAGTTATTCACTGAATTTATTGTATTTTTGAAACACGACTATTCTATGATGAATTCAATTATTAGCATATAATTTACAATGTTCTTATATGTTTGCGAAATTATATTGATCGATATGATAATTTAATTCATCGTAGTATTCGTAGTATACGTATAGAGTTTTCAAAACACTATGAAACACAATATTTTTATAATGTTTTGACTTATTTAGCCAGAAACATGTCAGATGGTTATGTAACAACAAAAAAAAAGTAAAAATGGGTAATAATCTTACATCTCGTAAAATTTTCTTGACAATCAATCTCTGCCACCTTATTTAACTATTGTAATATCTATACAATACACATATAAAAATAGGTCTTGGTAAACCGTAAATGTACGTAGTGCTCAATTTCTATTAATTTATATCATAGTACATAATTTATTTATACAAATACTTTATGATAAATTAATATGATAAATTTTTACATAAATTTCATTCAATTACAGAATTTGTTTTTATAATAGATGTTGTGAGTATATATTGTATTGTGCATCTTCTCGTACTTATGTATTTTTTTCTATATCTCTTTATATCATGTGGCTGTATTACTAGTAGGTGTACTATCTAGATTACATTAGTATAGTGCAATAACTGATATTAGTTTATTCAATTGAAATTGATCTGTATTTAAAATAGCTCATTATGTCATTTCCATTTTATTGATTAACATTAATCAATAAACTACACATTAGGTGCTGTACCGACGTTTCAGCTAGTAGTACGTGAGAAAAGTACTTACATCTGGAAAGCTCGCTTTATTCCGCGCGGAGCGACCTCAAGTGCAAGCACGTGTCAAGAGCATTTCTCCGAATTCAAAGCAACGATTTTGACCTTAATGACAAGTCAACATTTGAAAGACGTTCAGAATTATATGCTCACGATGATGATTTAGATGATTTTTTAGCTCGTTATTTAAGCTCTTACAGAAGAATACCATCTTTGCTGCTTGATGTTCTCCGTAGATAAATCGAGAGAATTCTCGTCGTTTGAGACTCTCCGACTTTCTGATAGATGGCAGAAGGTGATACTAATGGTTGGAATTGGGATACTTGTAGAATATCGAATTTTATATTTTTTAATATTTTTAAGAGCCATAAACATGTACTATGAAAACATTTCAGATGGTGTGTTTAGAATACATTTAATATACTTACATAGTTTTATAATATTGACAAAACTTTACATATAATAATCTTAAAGTGTGCACATACGTACTATATATTTTATGTTGCACGAAGAATTTTATGATGCGTTTTTCAAACGTTTTACTTATAGGTGATTCTCTATAAAAGTGCACGTTCTATCGTGTAACCTCGGTGGATATTTTACAATGTAAAATTTTCAATTTTTATAATTTTTTATAAAAATGAAACGTAAATTATTTTAGAATATCAGTGAAATTAAAAATTGCGAGAGATGTCCATTATTATTCAATGAAAGAGGATTATTTACTTCCACGGATATTACATGTAAAAATGTGCACTTTTGCAGAGAATCACCGTTATACTGAATAAAGAAATTTATTAATAAAATAAACGGAATATGAAAAATTAATCAAATTTAAAAAAAAAACTAAATTTATAATTCGTAAAAATTTTTCAATAGAATGAACATTAATATTCAATGCAAACTATGTATTTACTATATACTTTTGAAATAAAATCTAGATAATATGTATACTTATATATATGCCTAGGGACATTTTATTAAATAAAAGCTGATATAATGTTAAGTTTTCGAAAAAATGAACTAGAAAAACAACGTAAAAAAACATGTCTGGCTATTGAAAAAATAGTATTAAGAAAGCAGAATTTTAAATATAATTATTTTCTGAAATATATCCAACATAAATAAACATAAATTATAAAATAAGCATTAAAGCGAGTATTTCGACTTACCTATTACTCGAGAGTTTTGGGCATGGACAAAGGTATGGAGTATTTGGAAAAATCAATAAAGAGCGACCACATATATTTTTGTTTTTTATGTCGAGAATTAAAGATCGTATAATTCTTACATATCCTTAATACAGATTCCTCTTTCAGCCAGTGAAGTAACGATCGAACGGAGCTCCATATCGAGTCCACCCCTATTTTGTTTTTTTTATTACCCTTACATAAGCTACCCTTTGTTTCAACTCGCACAACACTCCAACAACAATTTTCTTGAATGGATCTCAATGCGCGGCCTTCACCCAAACAATTTCAAACTTCGACTTTTTTTTTCGTCGTCGTTGTCGTCGCACGCTAAATCGAGCCCTGTTATACATGCGTACTTTCCTCTCGAATATTTCGCACGTGTGATTCGTCCTCGTTATATTTTTTTTCTCGTGTTTTTAAAAAACCGAAGAGACAAGGTGAGATGAACGGGTTTTCGTTGGCTGCGAATCACGGCGGTCAAAGTGCACGCATCCCGCGCCTCTTTCGCTTACACCCATTTTCCTCGATCGATCGATCCGTACAAGAAAGAAACGCGAAATGCTTGTTCGATATCAACAACGTTTTTTTTTCATTCATTCAATAACAGATAATGCATTTGACAACGATTTTTTTTTTGTAGTTTTATTGGTGTATTTTTTTTCGTTCTTTTCGCTCTAACGAAAAAAGTTGTCTTGTTTAACAATGACGAGTATGGATTATTAATTAGTTTATTTGCGTACCTGATTATTTGTTTCTTCTGCGTTTGACGAGTTCATCATGTTTTGTTTGCTTTTATTATTCTTTTAATTTGTTTCCTTTATCTTCCATTATGAATATCATTTTATTAACATATTTTAGCACTAATTTAGATACTTATACACATTGGTGAAAAAGTAAATGTCGAGTTACAACAGATCTGATAAATCGCATGCGCAAAATAATTAATGTATATATCGATAGATACTTAATCATGGACTACGAATGTTATTTACGGGTAGCGCGCTTAAAACTGCAAGATAATAACTTTAATAATTGACAATAATTATCATCAACAAGGGCTGAGACCAGCAACTTTCAAATTTAATGTTTTCAATATTTTCATTGTATTCATAATATTTTACATTATTTAAATTCATTTTCAAAACTTTGAGAATTATCGTAATCATCTGATATTCGTAATGAACTAACAAACAGTGGATGACTGCAAAAATTAGGAAAAATAAAAATTTTTAAAACAATAAGGAAAACTATTGAAATATTTGGTAACTATGTAATTCCATATGGGCGCCGACACCCCCTTAAATGCAAGTTGCTTATCCTCATTTGAATTAATCCTTTATACTTCACCTTTTCAAAACTAAAAAATAAAAATTGTGATGAGTGCGCTACCTCAAATAACTTTCGTCTTCGTTTTTCGTTTATCATGAATTTTCTTTTTTTGCTCGATAATAAAGGAAAAAAACCATGGTTTACTCACGTTCACAATAATACCACATAGCGCAATCGTCGTCATCGGCAATTCTACCGTGTATCTTGTCCCATACTTTCACGACGCGCTCATATAACAACGCGATTTCCCCGACTCAGCCATACGCCGTATATATAACACCTCAGGCGTCCGGCCGGCGAAATCGTCACAAAATTTTTCTCACCTCTCTTTCTTCCTCTCTCGCTTCCTTAGGTTCGCCTACATTAATCCTACGACTTATATATACTTAATAATAGTCTAGTATAATTTTCTTCTGCGATTAAATGCTATAATAATAAAATAATAATAACAACAATGGTATAATAATAATCATACAGAACTCGACGTGAAATATCGTTAAATTCGCTAAATGCAATACACTTCTCTTCGTCTTTTCTCACACGCGCGCGCGCCTCTCATCTCGCTGATATAATGCTTCATATAATAAATACGTCGAATATATATCTGTATATATATATGCTTCTCTGTCTCGCTGTCTCTTTGTTTCTGGTGCCTCTTTCGTTGATTACAATTAATAAATATGTGCAATGATATGTGTACGGTTGCGAGCTTATTGTTGTACTTCTGCGTTTTATTTCTTTTTTTTCAGGGGAAGAAGGTCGTCGTTTGCATGTATATGTACGTGCGTATATATTTCCTGTGCGCATCTCTCCTTTCATCTCGCTTTCTCCTTCATTCTTTCTCTCTTTCTTTCTTTTTCTTTTCACTACCTCGCATTATTCTCACTGATACTGATTCTATAAGTCAAGTCGATGACTCGCATCGACGTTAGAATAAATTCTGAGATCAATTTTATAATTTCTATAAGTACTCGAATCTCTATGCTTTTCTATACGATAGTTCACATTTTTCAAAGATCAAAAAACGCGGTACGCTAATTTAATTGTTCGTAAATAATTAATTATAATTATTCAAATGCAGCGTGACATTGAGGAGAAAGTCGGGTCGACTGATTTGTCACATCATACACAAAAGTTACTTCTGCGAACTACGATAGTTGGCGCACGAGGAAATCATAATGGCTTTCTCTCTCTCTCTCTCTCTCTCTCTGTTCGCTGTATAATATTCGCTCGAATTGCGATAGATCTGAAAAGCTTTTTGTTCTCTTATACATTTTGGTCTATTCTTGTAGATTTATTTATTTTCATATTGGCAATAAAAAGAATGCTTATATGTAGAAATGCAATGCCGTTAAAAGTATAATAAAAAGGACGTTAAAAACGCGGAGTCGCATCATATATATATATAATATTTTCGAAAAAACGGATTTACGTTATACAGGTACATCATTTTTATATCATTTAATTTTTTTGTCATAAGAACTTCCCAAGAACAATTATTAAAAATGAATTACACATTTATATATGTATATATAAAGAAGTTTTTTCTTTGTAATAAAAAAACGATTCGATGTGTGTGCTTGCCACGGCTATTTATATATATAATACAAGAAAAAACGCACATTTTTTTTGTTGCTTTCACTTCTATGGTATACACACACACCATGATTCAACGATATTAGATTCAAATATGCCGGCAAATACAGGTACAATAAAAAAAGTTTCATCTTTTTCTTTATCGGTACAATATATAGAATATGTATAATTTATATTATATCATAGGAATGTTGAAAAGTGTATAATAATATAGTATCGTCGTTTATGTATACATACGCCGTACAATACTTTTACATCGTCGCCGCGAGGCGCACCGCATACGTCCCGTGAAAAAGGGATATTCGTGTACCAACCACGTATGATTCTTCCTGCAAGATTTCATGTACCTTATACTACACACATATGTATATAATATATACATTCGCGACGGAGTTGCGTCTTCGATTAGCCGTGCGCATATACGTGCATGCATACATATATACATACACACACACAGATATTATATAATCGCGAGGGAGCGCGTACACCCACACACAGGCTACACGTTTACGTGATTATATATAAACAGCTATTAACGTACGTGACTATATATACAAACATGTATAAGCATATATTGCGCGCGCACGCGCGCGATCTTACACGGATCAGCGGATTCGAAGCTCAGTCATGGCCGCGGGTAAGTGTACGTGCTCTCTCCCTCTCTCTCTCTCAAGCACGAGTACGCGACATATAGTCTCTATGCTGTGTACATATATATACACACATATCTATCGACAGCCGTGTGTGTGTGGAGGAGGACCCAACTCAACGCGCGAGAGATATATCAGTATAGCACCGATATATCGTATGAAATATATATATATATATGTGTGCAGTGCTTCAGTGGATTGTTATATAAATATCTGCGGAAATCACTTGTTCACGGGATATATACCGTCGCTCGCGCGTCTCTGCTCACCGTTCGTTCTTTATTATCTACTTCATCCTCTTTTTTCTTATTCGTGCGAGAGTAGTAGGGATATTTCATTATTCAATATGACCTCGTGCAAGTTTTTGGTTTTTTTTTTGGTTCTCTCTGCTTCGCTCTCTATCTCACGTTACCCTATGAATCCTTAAAATAACGAATCGAGCTCGATAAATAAATAATCAAGGAAGTGTCGGCGCTTCGCTCCGAGCTTAAATCACCGAGAAATACGATGCCGCGCGCGAGTTTCACGTGCTCTCTGCGGGATACAGTTCAACGGATATATATATATTCGTTATAACGTGTATATCGAAGTATATAGGGAGAGGTATAATCCGAGAACCGCGTATATATATGTATGTATACGTGATGTACACTATTCGCGGCTCGGACATAGTTTTCACGCTAAACTATATGTATATAGACTCGGGGAAAAATTATTCACAGAATAATTCTCGTTTCTATAATATAACAACAGTTCGTGTCTCTATATTTTACCCGGTGATCGTGAAAGATCTTGTATATTTATATGCATTATATGATCATTCGTTTAAGAAAATCACTTATAAATTACGTGTTACGTATATTTTTTTGTAGATTTTTTTTCTGCGAATAAGTCAAAGAATTATACACTGGACTTAAAGGTATATTATGTATATAACCGTGAGATTTAAAAAAATCGAGTTGCCGCGTTGTAACGAATAAATCGCGCACCCCGACTACTTGTATTATAATAGTTATATATATACGTGTGGATAAAAGGTGCGATGTGTATAATGTGTGTGCACGTGTGTAGCCCCGACGTTAAGTACTTTGTTCCTGTTTATTACCATAGGTATACGGTTTTGTGCCTCGTATAGGAAAACAACCGAAGAAAGCGCACGATTTTTGTTTGTTTTTTTGTGTCTTCTCTTGTGTCATTATATGGATTTGTTTGGAAAAAAGTCTCTCTCGACGTAGTAGTAGTAGTGCGGCTACGAGTTGTGCGTGCTCCTTAGTTACTGACGTATTTCTCCAGCTTATCACCGATTGGCCCCGAAAATCAGAAGATTTTTAAAACCGCGACAGTAGAGCCGAGCTACGTGCTGCTGTGCTCCCTTAAATTAAATTCGAAACTTTGTCAGTAAAAGTATATACCAAAGAAATTAGATATAGACGCAAGCAGTATAGCTGACTCTACTGACGCGACCGAATGTTAGAATTTTTTTTTTTAAACTATTCACACTCGCGCGTTTTGTTCGCAATTGCTTTATCGCATGTACGCGCGCGCTTTTCAAATGTCTCATCGCCTATTTTGGCATATTATAACCCCGTGCTCGGCTCTTTTTTTTCCATCGTATAATATATCGTTCCCCGTCATCGCCACCTTTACGATCGTTAACCTTATACTTAGAATTACGTTATTTATCATTATTTTTTAGCAATATTAATAATATTATCATATATTAACATTTTATCGAATAAATCATGTGAGATATGTAAGTTGCCTGACTAATAACACGAGCGCTACAGGACCAAAGCAGCAATTTTTTTTTCTTTCTCTCCTGTAATCCCGCTTTTTCACATTACTTCCGGTTGACGTAGGTATATAGCTGCGTGCACGTATACATGTATATATAAATGTGTTTTTTTTCTTCATTTCCTTTTTCATATACTATTACGCGTATCGCGAATAATTACAGCAGAGATGCCAGGTGTGTATAGTGAAAAACTAGGATCCCGTCTACTGATAAGTGTAAACAGTTATTTATTTTAATGGCTATTCTTTTGTACTGTTATTTCTATGTTATAGTTATTTTAGAATCTAGTATTATATATGTATAAGTTTCAAAAAACGATCAAACGAGACAGAGTATATTATATATTAAATTTGTTTTAATCTAAGAATTTATAATGAACTTCTGATTAAGTTTGAATGATGTATTTTTATCACGAATAATGTTATAGTATTATTTACTCTGCATTCAGTTTCGTTCGCGCATTATTGGTAGACTCTACACAATGCACTAGGCCAATATAATTCTCTTCTATAGAAATATGGTAGTGCTAAGGCTATGTAATCTACCAAATGAAAAACATTCTCGATTTTGTTGAAAAAATCTCTGACCATTAAAAACACGTACAAGAGATGGCGCATATATATATACTATATATGCTGTATTATACTATTTTTTGTTTATGAAATATTGCAATAACGGCAACTCTCCCGTAATCATTCTCAATAGACGTAATAATAAGCTCCGGTATGAAATCAAGATGATTAATTATATATTCCTACATTTCGACGATCGCGATACGTGATGCAATAATATTGTTTGCTGCTTCGTTGGGTTGGTGTCATGAGCTAGATATTTAGTGCGTAATTAGCATTGCTATCGATCGGCAAATCGCCTGAGTGGTAACGTGTATATAGCCTTATTCTTTTCGTATGCTTTTCGCCGTGTCCCGTTGTTCTGTGCTCTATTATATCAAAGAGGAATATATAACGCTGGACGAATTTCGTCGCTCTCCCCCCGCTACCTCCTCCTCCCCTCACAAAGCTTTATATATATATACATCTCTGTTTATAAATGTTATTGCATTATTTAGAAAAAAGAAACGTCAATCTACAAAAATGAAAAAATCGAAAACCATTAAGGTTGATTGAGACGAATCACGGGTCACACATTATTATATATATATAACGCGAGGTGAAAAGGTCGCGGAGCGAGAGCTTGCAAGCAACGTAAACAAGTACAGCGCACGAGCTATGTGTGTAATATACGTGTGTCCTATGTATGTATATACGCGAGACATATCCTATATATACTCTATACCTACAAAGTACACGCCTACATTACGGGTTTATTTATTCCTTGACTGTTTGCCTGTAGGTATGTGATTTAAATTACGTGTGTATGTGCAGCTGCGAATTTCGATTAATTTTATATATAACACGTGCGCCTATACGTCAGCCTCTCGTTCGCTATGCTTCCTATATATATACTAGTGTCACAAATTTTTACGTGTTCGGAGTATGTAACTACACATACTCCTCTTTTTTGTTCGCTATTAAAAAATCATGCCTAAGTATTACAGCGGATATTATGCCCCTACAACGCGCATACCAGATATATAACTACGGCGCTATACGGAATGAAAATCACCCTCTCGGTCGCCATTTCCTCTCGTCTTCCTGTTAACCCTTATAATCTATATCTATATGTATGTGTGGAGCTGTATATGCGATTGGCGGGCGAGAGCTGTAAAAATACACACGGATATGCGGACGGGTGTGTAGCTCGTATATCACATTTCTCCCGCGCGAGAAATTCAATGTTTGCCAATACAGGTCGTTCCATTTTCTTCCATCATGTATATAATATAGGAGTCGGGCATAATATTTATAAGGATTCAAATTATAAGCTTTTCATTGTATATACCGAAGAATATAATCAGACGCGATTCAGGTATATGATAACGAGCTGCGGGAGCAATGTATGTCTGCTTCGCATAGAAAGCGAAGATTAGGAGTAGGCCAAAAGTGCGCAATTTCCGGCTCTCGCCCGGCCCGCTCGCCTTATACAGTTCGCTAACTATTCGCCTTTGTTATATATCTCTCTCTCTCTCTTCCTCGCACCCAGTCCGATTACTAACATTATATATTCGCTCTCGTTCTCTCTCTCTCTCTCTTTCTGCCTCGTCATCTCTCCCTCTCTTTCGCTGCGACGTTAATAAACTTCTAAATAGCAGTATTACAAAAATCTTACAACTATTCAACAAAAACCAATCTTAATAACAACTCTTATACGTTATTTTTTTCTTTTCATGTTTTTTTTTTGCGTTATTATTATTCATGCATCTATATCGCCGTATCTTTTTTATTTATATCTGTGCAGCAGCCTTCTTCGCTGGTTTTCAAATACCCCTTCGCTACTGAAACGCGGACTCTACACCTCGCAAAGGTACAATCGAATTAGGTATTCCTCGTTTATTCGGAGCCGAGCTGCAGCGAGCGCATCGATGTTTATTTTCGGCGCGCACAATTATACTTCCCGAGAGCGCGCGCATATATGGTATTGATCAAATATATAGCGGGCTTCGCGATGCTTTAACGTACCCGCTAATGTATCTTTTACGCGCTACCGTTAATAATTTCATCGGGTTCCACGGGCTCTTCAAAGCAAGTATACACAACGTTAACTTGGCTCAAGCGCTGGATCATCCGCTACGAATAAACGAGATCTCTCTCTCTGTGTGTGCGTGTGTCTGTACACATATATGTAATGTGCTAGTATACACTGGGGGCTATAATGCGCGCCTGCTGGAACGAAAACGTGCAAAGTTTCGCCGACGAAAAAAAAGCGCTGTAACGACAGTACACAGCACAAACATACATGTAGACAAACACACATACATACAACGTCGACGTCATCCCTCACGCCTCTGCAGTAGAGGAGAGAAAGAGCAGCAAAGGCTTTTCAAACGCTAACTCGCTGTCTCTCTCGCTCTCGTTCACCTAATAGGAGAAAAAATGGGCCGCTAGCACTGCCAACTACGTGTATACAGCCGAATCGTATGGATATACGACGTGCGGATTGCACGAGCGCGCGTGCGCACACAATTTTTTCGAATCGCTCTCTCTCTCTCGCTCTTGTTCGCTTCGCGCTAAAAAAAAAGAAAGAGAAACCACAACGCGACGGCTTTTTTTACGCCTGCGCGTGCGGGAACCGAAAAAAAGAGTAACGGCGGTTGGGGGGGTGAGATTCGTTCGGTTTTTTTTTTTTTGTGGACTGCTTTTTTTTGTCACGGACGAGGAATCGCCTATGGGCGCGAGCGGAGAAACTGGCCCTTTTGTTGTCGCGCGAACGATTTCGACGACAGCGGGAATTCCGCGCGCTTGTTCGAGCGCTGACGCGTGTCGCCGCTGACGATTGCCCGCGCCCCCGTTATTTTTGCATTGAGCTTGAAATATATCTGATGAACGTTGATAAATAAACATTGAAATTATATACTTAACTCACGTTGTTCATGATGCGGTTCTTATTACGGGTACTGCAATCTCTTACCTCAAAATTCGAGCATGATGTACATCTTACTTTCCATGCACGCGACGACTGCGCGCATGTTTATTTATCAGAGCGTTCACAGGCATATTATCCGACATGTTACCTCCGCTGTAGCTATATACCGAACGGCAAATAATAATTACGGTCGACGTGCGGAGGCGAGGCGTGTAATCGATTCGAGCGAGTAGAGCATTAGACAAAAAAAAAGTTCATTAGCCTTTTTATCGGGGCGCTGTCGGTCGATTCTAGGAAGTCGAAAATTAATTATCCCTCGTTCTTTCTCTACGTCGCGTCCAACTTTTTCTTATACATCTATACTTCCCCTCTTCCTCACTTTTTTTTTTTTATCGAATTTCGATTAATGTTCCTTCCGCACGTACCGTATTATACATATATTTTGCGTTTGTTTACACGCGAGCGCATAAAACTTCTTTCGGCGATTCGAGAATATTATACAGCGTTTGCCGGTCGGCGTGAGTTGAGATTCTTTGCTACTTCCGCAAATTTACTTATATAGGAACATCAGAATTATTTTCATTCGTAGTATATGATATATATACTTTGTAATGGCAAGGATTCGTTATGTATATATCACTGGATATGTTTGGCATTTAATTGAACGTATAATATATCTCATACATTAGTAACTTGTTGCGACTGGATATGTTTTATATACTTGGATATGTAATAATACTCGCGCTATTATGAATATAACAGTACAGAATCTGACTATACATCATCGTCGTTCCGAGCCATCTGCGGCTTGCAGCAATCTGCGTCGCGCGAAATCAATATATACTCCCCTAATTTCGCAGGCTTTTAAACCGAGCTCCTATCCTCTTAAATATCCTCAAAACGGGCAATTCAATTAACTCAAGTGGCGGCTTTTTCGCGGCGAATTGCCATCGCCGTTCAGCCGGAAGTAGCATGAAATCTCGACTCGCCATAGTAGCTATATACATATAGCATTTGCGCGCACGTCTTTTGGCATCTCGTCAAAGACACTCCCTCCTTCTCTCTCTCTCTACTATCTCTCCTGCGCGTGCTTCTCGAGTTGCATTCGGTGTAGCTTTACCCTCTCTCTTTCTCTCTCCGGTTTCGGGTATCAGTGTCAATCGCAAGAGAGAGAGAAGGAGGGAGATTTCACCGGTAGACAGAGAATGGCGCCGTCGGCCTTTGTTATACTTGTGATTCCGCTTCATGGATGGAGTGGACGTTTTATACTCGCTCTTTCCTTTTTTTCTCTCTCTCTCTCTTCATCTCTCCTCCTATTGTGATGATAATCACGGCTTTTTGTAAATTAGTCCTTTGTGGCGGCGAGACAAGGATTTCTTTTGCACGCTCATTCTCGTCTACAAAAATTGTCAGTCGAACGATCAGATATAAAAGAAAGATGAACAAAAAAATGACAAAACGTCTATCTCGAATCGCCGAAAGTTACATGTATATATAACGAAAGAAAGCTCGCAAGCGCATAGCGCAAGATACATCTTTCTTCAGCTCCTTCCTCCCGTAAGCATCGGAATCGATTTTCCAGCCGTAGCCGAGAGCGAACCTCTCCCCCCTCTCTCTCTCCCATTTCTGGAGAAAAATAAAAATTCCCACCCCTCTTCCGGCGTCTCTCTACCTATCTATATATCTACCTATACATGTGCTGCAGCAGTAGCAGCAGCTACTACGCAGCCGAAAAAGCCTGGCTACGCGAGATCGATGAGCTGCGGTATATAGTCGCGCGAGTTAAATCGAGCGCGAAAAGATGAGCGAGCGAGCGAGAGAGGGATGGAGGAATGTATAATATACGTATGCCGAGCTGATGGTGGTGGGGGTTGTGGATGGTATATACGAATTCACATGACGGCGCACTTCTCCTTAAGGCTGATCGTGTTATTGCTCTGCACGGGCTGCAACGAGACCGAGCGGTTCTTCTCGAGGGTGAGCAGGTCGCGGAAGAGGGCGTTCACGTTGTGGTTCGTCTTGGCTGAGGTCTCGAGGAAGCCGCAGCCCCAGTTCGTCGCTTCTGCCTGGCCCTCGGTCATCGTCACCTCCCGCCTCGACGGGCTCTCATCGCACTTGTTGCCCACCTGAGATATAGAGCGTGAAACAGACGGGAAACGAGTTAGTGATGTATTGTTAGTGGCGGAATATATATTGGGACATGTGCATGAGGAAAATTTATGATGGTACTCGTAATTTTGTTTCGCGTGAGCTGCGTGCAGCGCAAGGATCGTGATATAGGCAGTCGTATTTGCTATGCATAGGCTGCTTTAACGACTTGATTGCCATCATAAGCAAATACCTAGAGTCAATCAATTGGCACTCAATCATCGTTAATGTTCGTTCGGTCTTAAATAACGTCATTTGGACGATACTTTAGGACAATTGCCTGAAAATGCCTAATAATGAGTCAACGCAGAAGTAATAATGCATCGAGTTCTCAAATCAATAGATATACATGAGATTGTCGTTCATTGTTGTCCCTGATTCTTACACAGAATGTTTTATCTTTTAACGAGTGGCATTTATCTACTTCTGTAGGGATACCTACCCGTGTTTTTCAAACCCAAATCCAGCTGTTTCCGCATTCTTTTAGAATAAGGCCTGTAGCGTTGGGGGGAAACCCGACGTCTAAAGCATTCATTCCAAAAATAGCCGAAGAAAAAGTCAATTTTTTCAATAAAAATACGCTAATAGTTCTGTCTTTAACGATTGTTATTAAAACTATTTGCAAGTACGTTAAATAGCTAAAAAGTTTTTATTACAAGTAATATGTATTCTCTTTTTTATTATACCTATAGAAGTGTGCGTTGATATTTATACTTGAAAACAATATTACGAATACCATACATTTCCATATTATTACAGTTGAAAATTATCAAAGGATGCCCATTAACATGAGTTGCTTAGTCGCTTGAACTTGAATCTAAAAATTACCTATCAAAGTTGTGCAATACGATCACAAAGTTTAAACTAACGCGTAAAAGCGATAGTGACGTAATCAATATTAGTATAGATAATACAAAAGGAATACATGAAGTACAATACAATGAAAGTTCATGATAATTGTCTTTACTCCGTGTCTGACCAAACTTGACATGTTCTACTTGCTCGTTTGTCCGAGTTCTGCCATTAACCGCAAGTGTAATGTTTTTTTACAAGGTTTTAGTGAAAAGTTATATAATTATTTGCTACATTATCTTGCTAACCTATTCAGCTACAAAATATGACAACAGATTTTCGTTCTGTTATATGTTTACAATAACGATAAAAAATGTTGTCGAATTTCTTCATGAATATTGTACCGCAAAATCTTAATGCTTTTTCAGATTTTGTTTTTTTTTTTATTTTTATCCAGCGAAGCAGTACTTATTTTCAATGAAAGAAAACGTTTACATTTACTAGTTCATTGACTAATTCATTCACGATTTTTAATTCGTATTTTTTTCGATTTTAAAACGGTATTAATGTTATTTTCTTAATGTTATTTTGCGATCGCAAACGTTTTTTAAAACTTATTTTCTGTTATTCTTTAAGTTATAATTTTGGTTCAATAAAAAGTTCTAGAAAATAGAAAAAGCAAACGCCATAATTTTAAAACAGAAAAACTTCAAACTTCAAAGAAGATAAGCCCCTTACAACTTCAAGAAAAGTTATAAAATACAGATAGGTAGATACAAGAAAACCCAATCGAGCGAACTTTAAAACTATTTCAAAGAAAAATTACAAGCAAAAGACCTATTTTTAAGTCTTTTTATATACACAGATTCATTTACGAGCTATTTAGTTGATGTTATAGTTTAAGTATTACATAATGAAAATTTAAAATATTTAATAACGCAATCCTTGGCAAAAATAAAGATTTTCTTTTCATGAGAATTCAACTCACACTATAAGAACAAAATTACGAAATTTACATGGGAAACTGTAGTAAAATGCACCGCAATATAATCATTGTAACCGCTGGGTAAAATACCTCTGCAATACTTAAGTAGCGCTCTCAGGCGGTGCAGTGTTTTGCTAAACTGCGCATGACAGCGTGTTTAGACGCGCAAAGGAAGTGCGCTCCTTTGTTCCATGGGAAGCATTTACGGTCATTAAGCAGATTTTTTATAGAAGCTTAATGGGAGTAGTTTTAAAAAGCATTTTCACCGTTAAAACTTAATAATTATGACGTTATATTTTTATACACTATTTTGGATGCCAAAAATGTATTCTTGGTAGTATTGCTGTTTACGTATTAATTACGTAATTCGTTTTTTAAACTTTATGCAGTTGAATATAATTTTGTTCTTATAAAATAAGCAAAGCTTAACGCTTAAAGGAGGAGTGTCATACTTTGGATCACCAATTTATTACGAACTTTATAATTTCTTTCCTAATATACACAATTACGAGGAAAATTACAGCATGAAATTTTTAATTAATTTAAATATAAAGTTTTCAAGACGCTCATCGACTGAAAATGACCTTTTGCATGCAAATTTATATAATAACATTAAAATTTGAAATAAAATTTGGAATATTTAAAGCGAATATTTCTGAGTCTTTTCAAATTTCTTTGGAAATTTTTAGATCTGATTTTAAATAATTCAGAGAAAATAATTCAGAAATTATTAAAGAGTACAGCATTATGGTTGACGTGTCCGCAACCATCGCGCACTTAGCTTTTGTTTAGTTAAACTTTTTGGAATTAGTTGAAGCGCAACCTCGAAAATCTCGAACGTTTACGCACTCCGCGTGCAAGGAGGGTAGTAAGCGACTCGTAACCTCATCTGCTGAGTTTTTACCGCCGCCTTACAGCAACAAATCCGCAAGCGCGAACGCTGGCCCCTAACCCTTGCCAAGGTAGTCTGACTCCATAATTTCGGAGCAGACTCGCTCTCCGTGCTCCGCCGGAGACGGACCTCCTGGCCTAGACGCCATACCAGGTTCTCTCTCGTAGATGACTTCACCCGACTCCCGCCGCAGCAACTATGTCGTTCTTGGCAAATGGAAACACCTTTCGAAGTCATGCCTTTTTCAATGATTAGCCCTACCGAACGACACCCTGGTTGGCTACTTCTATGCTCCTGTTGGCGAAGGAAGTCTCGACATTCCATCAGTACGCTGGCTCGCACTGTTCCACCGACGCAATCGCCTTCTGGGACTCGTACCGGGGTGAGAATGTGAGATGAGCGAAACAACAGATCCGTACTTGGCCAAGGAAATTCGCCAATGTAAAGTAAGCGGCTCACCGACAACAAAGCTTTGATTCCAGATAAAGAACAATACAAAAAAGGTGGACTGCCTTCCTACATGGCTCCATCGAAGGGCGTGCGCTCGAAGACTCTGCCCAAGTCGCTAGCGAACACTATATCTAATGTATGACGGATGGTACTGTACTCCTTACCGGTAGGGAACACGTAAACTGCCACAAGGTAAAGGATGCATTTCCAATCAGATCCAGGATCACCAGAAGGAGGGACGGAGATCGCAGCTGCCCTGCGGGATGCAGTCTACCGGAAACCAAGAACCATGCCCTACAGGCAGGAGCGAACTGGCAGTGTAAATCAATCGGTGCAATCACCGATGGGCCGATGCCCTTGGCGGGCCGGTCCGACCCAAAATTAAAATACTAAACCCATTTATTTTAAGCACAGGAACTGATCGATGAAAAACTTGAATGCCAAACAGTAAGCCCCTAAACCCACCTACCCAACTCACAGCAAGTGGCCGATGAAGAAACATAAATGCCAAACCGTAAACCCCTAATTCCCTCGTACAAGTGGTACTCCAGTGGTCGATGAAGAAACTCAAATGCTAAACCGTAAGACTACCTACCCAACGTAGAGAAAGAGTCTGATCACAAACTTGAATTGCAAACCATTATTCCCACGCGCAGCAAGTGGCCGATGAAGAAACTTAAATATAAAAAAGCCTAAGATCCTAAATCCACGCACAGCAAGTGGACGATAAAGAAACTTAAATGACAAACCGCGAGCCCTTGTGTCCACCTACCCCACGCAAATCAAGTGGTTGATGGAGAAACGTAAATGCCAAACCGTAAGCCCCTAATTTCCACGTACAAGTGGTACTCCAGTGGTCGATGAAGAAACTTAAATGCCTAACCGTAAGACCACCTACCCCACGCACAAAAATAGTTTGATCACAAACTTGAATTCCATACCGTTATCCCCACGCACAGCAAGTGGACGATGAAGAAACTTAAATTCCGAACTGTCAACAAGTATTTGACGAAAAAACTTAAATACCAAGAAAACCTAAGATCCTCAACCCACGTACAGCAAGTGGACGATGAAGAAACATAAATGATCAACCGCGAGCCCTTAAACCCACCTACTCCACGCAAAGCATCTGATTTTCCATAAATACATTATTCAAAATGATCCAAAGAAAATTTTGTTTAAAATAGTTATATAGTAATTATTAAATGGCAAATTAAAAATGGATATCCAAATCTGGCGACGAAAAAAAAATCGATTTTTTCATATTTTTCTTTTTTATTTTTCCAATACTTGCTATTATCCGATCAACTATATAATTTAACTTGCACAACGTCAAAATAAAGTTCATGTTCCTGACAAAGATAAACGTGATATCTCTGGTCAGTACCGAGTTATGCCGTGGACAAATTTATTACAACACACACATACATATACACCCACACACACATGCACATACACACCCACATACATACATGCACACATACATTTTCTAGAAAACGCATATTTCGATTCAGGGAGCTCAGAAATATAAAAAATCATCGAAATCTCGGGGTCGAAAAATTTTACCTTTACAAAGCTTTCTTTTTGAGAAAGCAAAAGATGTCATATTAACGCCCGGTTAGAAAAGGTGACATCTCAGCGCCCGGTTAGAAAGGAGTCATCTCTGCGCCCGGTTGAAAAGGGGTCATCTCACGAGCGAACTTTTTACCTTAGATTGAGGTTTTCGTTCTTTTTTATAACGCTCTTCTGCAAAATATAGTTTGGCAGTGGTGAAAACCTCAATCTAAGTTGAAAGAATTTGCTGAGATGGCACCTTTTCCAACAGGACGCTGAGATGACTCCTTTACCGATCTTCTTCAATCTTCCCTGATTTGTTAGTAACTCAATCAAAAAGCGTGAACAACATTCAATAAAAGTAACAACAAGAAAACGCAAACCTTTGAATTCTGCAGAAAATGGAATAACACAGACCAATGAAATAGAACTGTCTGATCAACCTCTACAAAAAATTGGCACAGGGTCTTGTCCAAGAATTTTTTATCCAAAAGGTCATTTAGTCTATTTAGTCTATGAGCGTCCTAAATTCTGGATTTTAGTTGGTTTTCTATATTATCAAGATAGTCAAACTGAAGCAACTTATAATTTTCTTAGAATCGTTTATTCGCATCTATCAGCTTTTCCTGATAGTTTTGTATGAGCAAATATACCTTA
>UXGD01001300.1:0-36552 GCA_900474315.1 Torymus auratus | reverse complement strand
GGTTTATTTGAATTTAAAAAATAATTATTTGTTTCAAAAAAATATTTCTTTGCTACTATTCAAATAAATATTTCTTTGATACTAATAAATTTTTTTTTCAGTGTAATAAGAAATAATTTTATACAACTGTGATGATGATACCGCATTGCAGAAAGATATACTTTATGACTTTAAATTTTCTGCGGCTTAAAGCATATAAAAGGTAAATTCAATCCGTTTTAAACATATATCTGAATAAAATCTAAAAGCAAAGTGTTATGTCAGTCCATCACTTAAAATCCTTTAGTTTTCATTTTATTATTATTGCAGTGAACAGCGCGTGTATTAATTCATACAAATAAATAATACATTTTGAAAGTAATTTCATCCTCTGTTTTAAAAGAAAGTGACAATTTACCGTTTTATCAACAACTTTCCTTACACGCTGTGATGCGACTCTTGATCCTCTTAACATGCACCGCGCCGCATTCACTCCTCGTGTGAATTAAACCGTGTGATTCATCATGATACAAGTTTCACTGACGAGAAAAATTCACTGAAATGAAAAACAATGTGCGTCTTCTTCCCTTCCTGAACTATATTTCTTTATCGATATAATCCTTTTTTCAAGCATCAACCTGACATACATTTTTTATACAAAACTATCAAGATTTAAAAGCCTTTTATACATGATATTTCTCTTAACTTCATTATATTTATCTTTTACATGGTTTCTATCCAACAAATTCGAAAAAATTTACAATAACGAAACTTGATAATCTATAACATTTATTCACGAAAACTATCATCACAAAATAAAACACTCAAGTTAAAAAATGTGCCACATAAAATGATTATAATTAAATCATATTAAAAGATAATAAAAATAGAACAAGCAAGTATAATTATTACAGTATATCCATATGAGTAAGAAGAAAACAAAATAATAATAACAGTAATTTTACGGATCGTTTCATTCGCTGAGTTTTTATTTTATACAAAGTATAATTTTCTTTCACCATTATCGTATCCCTTTTACACAATTGATCGAATCCGACTTTCGTACATTTACAATCAGACCTATTTCCATTCCCACCTATCCTCCAAAAGAATAATCAACCCGCCTACCCTTACCCTTCCACTTCCTTATCCACGTAAATCCCAACCGAGCCTTCAACATCGCAGCACCTTATAATCAACCCAAACTTCACTCACCTCGCCCAGCCGTTATCCACTTACCACTCACTCAACCCTCCCCCACAGAGACGGCGAAATCCCACATATCACAGCCACTGCTGCCGCTTACTTTTACACGCAACGCGGGCGCATGCAGAGAGAACGCCCCGGTAGAGGTAAATCCTGAACGCTTGCGCGCGCGCGCGAGAAAGAATCCGCGCGGGAGCCGTTACCGAGAGCCGGAAGCGACTCGTAGAAACAAATCTCTTTAGCGTTAAGGCGCGCATTGTTCGCGCGCAAGTCCTGTGGGAACCAGGAAAACGCGTGTGTGTATACGCATGCGCGCATCGCGATAGGCGAATTTAGAATCGGAATTATTCGCTCAATTGCCGGCTGCAATCAGGGCAATTTGACGGCGTAACGGATGAGATGTATGTATAGAGAGAGAGTATAGAGGAGTTGTATATATAGTTTTTGCGCGTGCGTGCAGTAAGTATATACGAGCGAGCGCGCGGTTTGTTTGAATTTAATTTTATGGGTTGCGAGTGGTATGGGTACTTAGAATGCGCGTGTTCGGTTGAAGAAAGTCTCCTCTGGAGTAGCTGTTATTTATTGTTGATTTGAATAAAATAGGTTCACTATCTTTAGGAGAGAATAAAATTTTATCGTGTGGAAATACATAAATATGAATTTTTTAGATTGGTTTAGTGTACTGGGCGGTTATTTATTCAGAAGTTTCTAAAATGGGTTATTTCTAGATGAATTATCTTTTGTTGTTATATATATTGTTGAAATGCTTATATCGTAACGTTTCATTTTATCGCGTTCTTATTTACTTTATGAACATATTTAATAAAATTGTATCATTTCAATATCATGTTATTTAAAAATTACTGTAATAATTATAATTCACATAACCGATTATATATGAAAGCTTTATGCGATACTTGAATTTATTCAATAATTATGATATATTACACTGCGTTTATAATGGTTCTACATCTCCATTACCATCAGTCGAATATTAAATTACATTCTAGTTTGAAAACTTTCATTCAAAGGTATTAAAATGTCCACACATACACAAAAATCAAATAAATACAAGATTATCAATTTCCCCCCCAACATTATTAAAACTTAATGACTCAATAACTATGATTTACTAACCCTAATCACCATTAACTGACCCATAACTGATTACCTCCTCACAATTTGTTACGCACGCCCATCTCACATCATCACTCCTCCCAACCCACAACTTACACAAAAACAAAAAAAATAATCACCGATAACCAACCCACCTGCTATCAATCCCGAAAATCGGCATAAATTTTCCCCTAATTACTTCGCATACCAGCCAACAAAAAGAGACGAAAAGGGATAGCCCCTGCGCGAGCTCGAAGGAAATATGGAAAGCCGATAGGACGATTTTAGAGCGAGCCGCGCGCGCCGCTGACGTGGATAAACGAGGCTCCTTCGTGCACGAGACGTGCAGCGTAGAAAGCACCAAGGGAGAGAGAGAGAAGAAAATCGCAGCGAGCCGTCAGATCGATCGCGCGATCGGATTATTCGCGTACGTGCCTGGAATAGGTATATACAGCGGAGAGCTGAGAGAGAGAGGAGATTTGATTTTCTCGTGGGCTTTTCTTTTTCGGCGTGCACGCAGTCGAGTGGTTTTCTCGGTGCAGGTGGATTGGAGGGGGTGAGTATTGGGAGGAGTGGATTTTTGTAAGGATATTTTAATGAAAATATTTTTAGTATAAAAAGTACGCTTTATTAAATATTATATTAGAATTGGTATATAATAGCATTAAATTATTCTTTAATAACAATCCATATTGAGTCTATGAGTTTCTTCATATTTACAAAGAAAATTTCATACAAAATTGTAATGTAATAAAATGCATACAATTTGGAATAATTTTTCTGAATTTCAATTGTTAACAAATATTAAAAGTGTAATACCTCGAATAAAATTGATAAAAATTGTTAGCAGTATATTCTCACATTTAGCAAGTCAGTATATGAAATTCTCGCTCGAGTATACGTGCAAATACTAACTTTGGTCGGCTGCCAGGCGAAAATTAGCTTTTAAAACTTCATTTCCTTTTAATATTGTTTATCATACGTTCAAAGAGGTAAGTACTGCTTAAATTGAATTACCATTTCTTATGCCTTAAATCATACATAAGCGATGAAATCTTCGTAGGCGCGAGATCGCATCTTCACTTCACGCTTTGTTGAATTTAATAAGCTTCACAGTTAACAAGCCAAGTGCCACAATCCAAATGCAGATTTCCATTCTTTACTCCGTAGCTAGAATCGCTGAAATATGAAAACGACGTGTTGAGGGTCTACTGATAAATCAACGGATATCATATGTGAAATTAAAATAGTAACAACAAAAGGTACTTTTGGATGTAAGTTAAATCTGTAATATTATAAATCTTAGTTCATATTAACAGAGATGAGAGATAATAAATGTAGAAGTACGATAGAAATATGTATACCGAGAGAAAAAATGTTGAAAAATATTTAATGTTTACATGGCATTGTAACTATTAACATAATATCTGCATAGTTCAAATATTATGCTAGCAGTTACAATATCATGGTAACTGTGACGATTTTCTTCTTTCAGAAATTATATATAGTTTCTATATGTACAAAGAAAAAAATTTTGTTAAATTATCTTCTGTATTATTTCGTTAATTTGTAATAGACTGCAAAAATCCTAAAAATTACTACACTTTCTGTCAAAATTTGCTGGAAAATAGGAAAATTTACTATAATTTCTTTTAACTTTCCTTCATTTTTTGTCCAATTTAAATTAAGT
This sequence comes from Torymus auratus, assembly GCA_900474315.1. NCBI lineage: Eukaryota > Metazoa > Arthropoda > Insecta > Hymenoptera > Torymidae > Torymus > Torymus auratus. Next base: position 32,561 of record UXGD01001300.1, on the reverse strand, counting down.
ATGGTAAATTTCTGGATTTTCAGTCTGCTTCCACTTGCTATTTCTATTCTATGAATTTTCCATAAAAAAATATTTTTAGAACTTAAAGATTCAATAAATTCTGCTGCCTCTTTTCGATTCAACAAAGTATTCTCTTTATATCCCTCTAAAATCTCCCAAAAATCTTGAAAAAATTCATAAAATCTCTACGTTCCACGTTCCATGAATTTTTCCATCCACTACACATCTAATCACCGCACTCCGATCCTAGGTCACTCTCGGTACCATCCAAACTTCCAGCACACACACACACACACCACGAGATAGCGCGCTATCTCCACTCACCCGTACAGCCTTGACACGCGCTCACGCCGCGTCCTCATCTGAAATTCGCGCACCTCTCTCTCTAGTGCGCATCCTGCCGCCTCCCGCGGCGCTCTCGTACTTACTTGCGATAACACACAGCGCGGAAATTAACCGTTAGATCTTCACTTCCATTTAAAACTCTCTTCTCTCTCTCTCCAGTGAGAGTGAGATAACTCTGTCGCTGCTGCTGCTACGCGGGGAAAGAGAGAGAGAGACAGCCTTTGCATAATGCTCGCGAGAGCGCGAGAGTGGAACACGCGCTGAAATATATCTCTCCCGCGAGCGCGTGGCGGCGGTGCGTATAATGGGGTACCGCTACGCCCCCGGTGTGTGTGTATGTGTCTGTGTGAAGGAGAGAGATAGGACGTCGGTGGAGTGTCGGCTGGGTTCCTCTTCCGCCCTCTCAGGCGCGAATCTCTTCATTTCGCGGAGCTAAGGACTGCGCAAGTGCAGAGGTATAGTGTGGAAGTTGTAGAGAGATGTAGGTGGATCGAAAATCCTTGGCGGGAGCGAAAACGCCCGGTTTATTTCGGAAAGGTATTTTAGTTCGTGGTTTATGCCTAGGGGGAATTTGATTTAAATTATCTTTAGGCAAGGTTTGTTGACAAATGAATGTTGTGTAAAAAAAAGATACCGTATTTCTAAGGAAAAATACTGTTTTATTATACGATAAAGCAAACATTCAAACAATTCCATTCACGAAATAAACACACAGGTTTATCATTGCACAACATCGATGAGAATAGTAATCCTTAAATAGAAAAATGATCGAAAAGTAGAAATGGCGTTAGATGAGAGACGGATAAGAGAAAAGGTAGAACACGATTAATAAAAGCGTTTCACAATACCAGAAGCTATAAAGCAACAACGAGAGGTTTTTTTCCGTGGGAATGGAAAGTTTTGATAAGTATCAATCGATTAATATTTCAAATTGAGCCATAAAAGTTATTCACTTTATTTCTCCGGACGAATTTGTCAGAATATGAAGTAGAAACTGTGCTTTATGGAAAGTCAATTTGTCTCTCTGAAATACAGAAAAGCGAAGAAGTATAACTATCAAAATAAGATAAATAATAATACGCACTACCAATCTCACAATACATAAGATATCTTTACATAACACATAACGAGCCAATCATTATCCTGCACTCCAGCCACCAAAGATCCACCCTCACCTCCCAACCTTACATCATCCTCACGCAAACGAAACCACCGTTCCTCTGACATAACACCCACACCGTACCCCAAAAAACGAAAGTGAAAATCTCTGTCTAAACCCTTCACCTCACCTCTCGTCTATAAGGGATGCTGCCACTACCACCTCTACTACTACTACTACTACTACAACTGCGCATCTCTCTCTCTCTCGGGCGGCGCACGACCAATCAGCCATCCGTAGCGTCCGCCTCCATTGGTCGGCCTCCTTCTCCCGCTCCCAGCACGCGAGTATCGAGCGCCGGCGAGGCCGCGCCTCATCGCGCATGTGTGCAGCTCTCTCCTTTTTGCTCGCAGTGTCGCGCACACGACGAGGCCCCCACTCTTGCCGCTACTACTACTACTGTGTAGGTAGACGTGCTCGCGCTCTCGTCGAATTTCGACACGTGCACAATGGGAGATAGAGGTAGAGGGTGAGGAGGGATTCAGGGGACGGGATTAGGAGCCGACGTGTAAGGGGGTGCCAAGGGGTGAGTTGAATACAGTTTTGGGAGAATGGAGTGGCTCTCTCTTTTTTTTAGGGAGTGGTGGTGTAGGGTTGTGGTTGGGTGGATTGACTGGAGACTCTTGGTGGGGTTGAGTTCATTTTTGGGATGGATGTATGGTGAGTTTGGGTTACTTTGTTGCGAAATTGTTGACCTGTGGAGCTAGCGGGATGGATATTGCGAGGTTTGGCAATTTATCCTTTCATATTCTCCTTTAAATTTATCGAAGGTTTGTGATACTAAAGATATACTTTGATAAGGTATTTCGTATATTTAACCAAATCTACTATTTGTTTACTTATAAGAGCCATAATTGTCGATATAAATTACAACACTTCCAAAGAGTTGTTATTCTCGATGTTCAGTGAATTAATTTCTGGTGTACCAACCTTTTCTTACTTTCTTCTTCAACCTTTTCTAAACTAAAAAGTATCCGCTATTATTTTTTTTAGACATCTTCTAACCACCAACCAGCCTAACTCTCAAAAATCCCATCCACATCAGCACCTGCAATTCCGAAAACCTCCAACGCTACCTTAACATCGAACGAAAGAAACTCTCTTTCGCTCTCAGACAATCGTTCTACCGTGCTCGCTCCCACATGCACTTACTCCACTCACACATACACACTCGGCTATCGGATTAACGTGAGCGCGCGCTCAAGGCTGCAGCATATATACTGCCAGCGCGCGGTGTATCGCGTGCACCCGAGGAATTACATTATATCATTTCCGATGCGCGGACTCTGCGCGCCATTACACGTATCATTTATTTACTCGTTAAGGGTCGACCCGGCGACGTTTATCTATTATTGGAGATAATGCCGCGGGAGGTGAAGTGCACACCGCTTGTTTTTGCGTTGTCGTGCAGGGATAAGATTGAGAGAGAGAGGACGTATGGATTTTGTGGAATTTTTGCGCGAGTTTGCAAATTCGCCTGGTGTGGTTTTGTTGGCGACGGCTTATGGGTTATCAGTTTATTTTGAAGTTACATTCGAGTGGAGAGTGAAGTTGATAGAGGTAAGACTATAATTTAAAGAATTAAAGCTGAAATTTATTTATGATTTGAAGTGAAAAAATATTTATAAAGAAATTAGATGGTATGGATACATTATATGAAAAGAGATATACTATTTCTAAAAGTATATGGCACTCGTATCATTTATTCACAAAAAATAAACCATTCAGCTCACTATCCTCTGCTCTATTCGCCCTACACAAACCATATACAAAACCGAGACTACGTCACAAGCAAAACACATCCACTCTCATTCTCTCTTCCACAACCGAAAAAGCTCACCACTGAAAAAAATCCTCTCGCAGTGGAACAAGGAGGGCCTCTCAACTCGCAAAATACCCCTCGAACAGTGTAAAAATCTCGTTCGCCCGCGACTACGACTACAGGTCCTCAACTCACTCTCACCCTCATGCACGCGCACACAAACAACAAGCCAAACATACACGAATATGAGACAGTGGAAAATCCTTGCACGCTGCTACTGCTGCTGGAAAAAATGGTGGCGCCGACTGCTCTCTCGTGGCGCGCGCACACGCAGCCTCCCGGGTACGGACAGCGCAGGCGCCGCGACGCCACCCCCGCCGTCGTCTCCGACGACCCCACCCCCGGTGGCGGCGGCATCCCTCCGCTACTGCCTCCTTCTCTCTCTCTCACATCGGTCTAGCCAGGACGGGGAGAACGAAAGAGAGAGAGAGAGAGAGAGAGAACGAAGGAGAGAGAGAGAGAGAGAGCGCCACCGGACTACCGCCGCGCACTGCCGTTGCTACAGCTCGCGCGTGTCGCACGGTTCTCGCTCGCTTATACTCGCTCTCTCGCTCTTTTTTTCCGGGATTTTTCGAAAAGTGCGAGAGCTGCTGCTACTGCACGCGGCCTGGCGTCCATTTTTGTTGTCGAGGCTGCTGGAGGCTGCTCGATGGAAGAGATGTGTGCTTCGATGGTGTAGAGGTATAACTCGCGAGTGACGCCGCTGCAACGGGGAGCCAGTAGATAAAGTGATTCGGAAGTGTAGTATTATTGTACGCTGGGTAGACGCGCTGCTGTGCCTGGTAAGTAGATAGATCTATACCTAGAAAGAAAACACTGAAATGATATATACTATACGTGCGGTAGCTAAGTTTGCTAAAAGTCAAGTGCGCGCGAAGGGAGCGAGAAGTCCTGATCGCGGCCGCTGATTTTATCCGAAAACCAGTTCCGACGCGCCGCCGCCGCCGCTGCGCGAAAAAAGTAGTACGAGCAAAGATCCGCCGCCAACGCTTTGGATTGATTCTCTGGTGATGATTGTAAATAAGCGGTTGTTGTTGTTGGTAGTGTAAGAGTTTGGAGGTATAGTGGGTGTACGTGAGAAGCTTTCTTTTGACTTGTTTACGTGTATTGAAAGGATATCTTTGTGAGATATTTTGGAAATTAGTCTAATTAGTTGCGGAAAAAATAATTCATTTGATCAATCAATGGTCACAGTGGTAGAGCCTTTGTGAATGTACTCGGAAGTGCGTTGAATCAACATGAAACTATGGATTAAATGGAAACACTTAAAAGTACATACAAGTCACGAGTGTATTTTTTAATAACGTCACGAGGTTGTAATGATTAATGGGCTTGTATACGGTAAATACGCGCCGTATTATGATACAAAATCAAACGAAGCTGAATTATCTTTCAGGGACGTATAACGACAAAATAAAATTAGCGCCGATAAAACACAACTTTGAGAAGTGTGACAAGCGTAATATGCTTTACGCAATTGGATAAAGAATAATCGTTTTGAAATTATCAAGAGGATGCTGGCCCTTCCTGTTTTTTTAGTTTACGTACTGTGTGTATGAAATTTTTGATATTTTTCGTATCACCAATGCAACAGAGATAAGAGGAGTTAAAACACAAATCTATATACGTATGTGGAATTCCAAAAAGTTTGGAAAGTTTGTGTTTATGTGAAAAATGTTTTCATTTTTGCTGGCATTGGTTGTAAAGTTTTATTGTTGGATAAGATTTATCGATATAACACACAGTCCTGGGAAATGGATTTCGAATTTATTTGTCCCGAGAACCAATTTCTAAAATCAAAACAAGTCCCACCACTAGATGGCGTGCGTCAGTTTGTTAATTTATTGGAAGATAGCATGGGACCTTGCATTCACTTTGTACAAGTACATAAATTCTTTTAGGAGCCAGGTAATATTCTCGAATAGAAATGTAAAATTTTTTATATTTGTTGGCACTTCTTGTCCATAAAAATCTCATAAAGTAGACACGCTTTAAAGTGTATTACTTTCTTTTCTAAAATTTTACGGCGTCGTTAATACGCCCTAGAGTACATTCCAAACGTTTATAGAATCCGATTTTTAATTACGTCTCTGTAACCTCATACAAAATGCCATTCGAATGTAAACATAAAGAACCGCGCATAACTCGCATAGTAATTAAAAGCGATTCCCGTCCAAATTATTTCAGGCTAATTTTAGAAATGTAAAAATTGGATATTTATTTCTCACATTGAATTAGTAATGGCCAATACGGGAAACGACATCTATACATATAACATTTAAAATTATTTATTACCTCTCTAAGCTACACCTGCTAATTACTTCTTCTTCCTATAGGAACTTTTCCAAATCCAAAGGTTGAATATTAAGCATAAAATAGCAAGAGGACTTCGGATAATACCATAATAATTAAATACAATTAGTACACCCATGTTACACTAGCATCTCTGTTGCCGTCTTGAGAAGATCATACATAAAAGATCCATGAACAGGTTACAGCTCCGAGCTCAAACAATCTTCCTTCCATCACCCGTGTCCGTGTAATCAATTTCTCAATTCAAATTAAGCTACCTAACAGGGCCAACAAGAGAGAGAGAGAGAGTCCGAGGTGCGATTAACGCTACTTCTTCATGGATTTCGACTGATTCCCAGGACCCCACGTGTTGGCCCACCCCGAGTAACACAATTTCTTTATCTAGTTCAAATGTGTATGCTTTCTGGTTCGACAACCGCTACTGAATTATTCAGGAGAAAACTTAATTTATGTCACCGTCTATTATGGGAAAGGCGCGGTGTGACGAACTTAAACGAATGGGAAACGAACTTAATCCTGAACTGAACAATTAACATTAACACTAAATACAAGTAAATCATTAAACTTCATTTACTACAATTACCCACCATACTAGAATTCTACAGTCTCTCAATACCTTTCTCTCCGACATCAATATTTTCCCTTTAATAACCATCACTATCATGGTATCTACTTCGGCTGCCACAGCGTCCACTTCTAACTCCTGTTCAGCACCGAATAAACCAACGCGTCTATCTTCCTCCCATCTCCTCTTCGCGATGACTCCTCTTGGCTGTCCCTTGCGCGCACTCGTCGAAGGGCAGCCTTCGGAATTCGCCCCTCTCACTCCCATACATATCCGGTCAATCCAGGTAGAGGCGCGAGACACCAGCGAGAGAGAGGAGACAAAGACGAAGAGAGCTAGAAAAGGAGAGGGCGATCGTTAAAATTTCTCAGCTCTGTGTGTGACATACACGCGCTCGCGCGAGGCCGAAAAGACCGGGGGCGTCCTACTTCCCTTTTACGCCCACGAGAGGGATCCTCATCCCCTGCTTCCTCTTCTACGTGTTCGGCTTCTCCGTCGTCGACATCTTCGTTTTTGTTGGTAGGTGAGTTGGGCTTCTTCTTTCTTCTTCCCCCCCACCTAGGTGGCTTTATCGTTTTTTCCCTATCGATGATGGGATAGGGGGAGAAAGGAGGAATCCACTGCTTTCGTCGCGAAAGGGGGTTCGAAAAGTTACGGGATATCTGTTTTACCCGGGATGGAGTAGGACTAGGTCCTGAGAGGTCGATCGATAGCAAGAGAGAGAAAGAGAGCTGTTTTGGTTGGTTTATTTGCGCAGGTGATGGCGGTTTTTGCTGGTCTCAAGGTTACGATGTCTGGGTTTGGACTTGCGATAGTTGCGAAAGGGGTTTTGGAAATGTTTAGAAGGATCTTTTGTCATTTGAACAATTGGAATGAGTTGTCGATTTGCATCTTTAAATGTCTTTATTGTATATAACAATATGATAAGATTCTGCTGCTGGTAAGATTGATTAACATGATAATAACATCTCATTTGAAATAAAATGGAATGGCATAATAAAGTCATCCCCACGTCAAATCATTAAGCACTTGAATGTAAATTAAATTTACTTACACTTCAAAATTAAATTAATACTCTATTATCGCATCATATATGTTAAACACATAATAACGCTGATACATATTCTATACTAATAAATTAAATATAACGTTTTATTGTTATTAAAAACTATAAATAATGTTTTGATTGCTCAATCAGAAGCATCATAGCCACCACAAAACCAGTCCTTCTCGACCCATAACCACTGCAATAACTCACTTCAATGATTTTCAAATCCACTCGAACATATCAATTACAAAATCATCGCTCTCCCATTCACTCGGTTCGAAAATTTCTTCGAAGCTCCCATTTCTCCGAGATTATCATAAAACGGTCGTTATCACGCTATACCCATATACAAGTCCACCGCTGCGCACCTAATGTACCCTATTAATGTTAATCGCGCGCTTATCTTCGGTGCCTCTGAAAATTAAACGATGCCATCGCGCGCCGGAGAAAATCTAACGTTTTCATTCGCCTCGAGGATTTTCCGTTTGATCTTTGCGGTAGCATGTGCTTGAAATATATACGTATACTCGTGTCGCGCGCGACGGTAGCAAGTATATATATACAGCGTTGAAAAATGATCGAGCGCCGCGTTAACGAAGAACACGTGGCGGTAGAGGCTGAACAATGAGTTGACGGAAACGGATATGGGACAAGTCGGCGGGAAATGTGTAGTTCTGAGGTTGTTTATGTTTTGAAGTGGACGACAGTGTGGGTGCATGATTTCGGTTTATCTGTGTTTGATGAAATAGTTACGATTATCTTCTGCGCTCTTTCACTGTCAAGATTTTAGTGTAATCACTTGTATTTTTCAAACAATAGTTTATTGTGATAGAGTAGTAAGTAAAATTTGCAAAATATGCAATCAACAAGTATAGCATGATTTAAATTAATGGAATCCGAGATGCACCGTTGCAAAAATTCGAAAATAAACTTGAAACACTCGAGGAAAAGTTACAAGATTAACCAATGTAAATTTATGCTAAACATGTATTTAACAGCGCATGTTTGAGCACATTTGCACAACAGCTTTTCAACGCAAAACACTCCCATTTTTTACCGGCATTGAAATCGAAACTGGTTCTTACCGATACTTCGATTTGTTCATTTGAAATCTACATGAAATATTTTTAAATCATAATAGTTAAGGAACTGGTAACATTTTTTCGGAAAAATGAAGTTTAAATTATGTATCATTCAAGCCCAGTGATTAACAAACAGGTGATAGAAGCAAAAGTGTTACTGTGAAAAAGAAGCTTTGCATTGCAATAAAACAAAATGTTTAAACGATTAAGTAGACGTCATTGGACGGAAAGCAGAGTATCAACCACGAAGAATAAAATTTGTTAATCTACTCTACTCGTTAGTAAAATTTCTCTAAAAATAACCAAAAAGCATATACACAGTAGTAAAGTCCAAACCAAACAACAAACTTTCACCAAAAATATACCATCCGTCAATGAAAACTCTTAGGTAGGCCAATGTCACCCGCACGCGCCCCGAACTTTACGGTACTCTCGACCGCCACCAGCACCTCATGCAAAAAAAACGACATCAAAAGCCAGGCTGCTCGAAAAAACCGAAAAGTTCGTCCCACAAAGACGTCGGTTGCCCCAAAAAACCACTGCAGCGCGACTCGAACAAAACGAGACGGGAAAACGCGCGCAAGGTCCCGCGCTAATTAGCCACCGGCCGATTCGCGACTGATTTACTACCGGCGCGGGGCATTTACTAGGCATTAACGGGAGAGAGTGAGGAGGAGAGAGAGGAAGGGAGAGAGAGAGACGGTGAATCAGTTTCATTCATAGATTCGCGCGAGCGAGTGGAGGTGGAAGAGAGGATCAGCGGCCGCGTACGGCGACGGTGTATCCGGTTTCTCGCGCGTTCCGTACATACATAAGCGCGAGCGCGCGCGTCGATCGTAATTAAGCCGCGCTCGTGTTAAGAATACCGGAGAGAGAGAGTCGCTTTTTGAACTGGTAGCGGTGCGATGTTACGCGGGGGCGTTAGGAAGACTGGATGCTGCGCGTTTCTTGTTTTCGCTTTTTTTTTGGTTGTTTCGGTTGGGAGAGTTTTTTGGGGTTTATTATGGTTGCGGTGGGGGGGACTTTGATGTATGAGAAGTTATAGAATTTGGAACTTTTTGTGGTACTGTGGCAAGGTTGAGTTTGTTGATGTATTTTTAGAGAGGAAAGAATAATGGTTCGTAGGGTATTAAAAAAATTCGAATTTTTTCCTTGTGGAGTAAAATAGATATTGTAATTGTAATTCTATATGCATGACTGGGTTTGTCAATAGTATGAGTGATAAAAACTAAAATAGTATTTTAGACTGATGATAGATAAAAGTATTATAAAACAAATTGATAGTTTCTAAAATCAATAACATGGTTCGATACTTTATAAGGACGTGAAGTACATATTATTAACCTTTTAGTAATTACAATTTCAAGCTCGAATTTTTGTAAATACAATTTTTCAAACAAAAACATCTTTCATTTACTATTATAATTTTCATTTTATTGCCAATAAAATTACGTACATTTACTAGCTTACACATCACTAACATATTTTTCTTCCCACAGATCCTCGCTTCCCACCAACAATGAAGCCACACCACTACCACTACCACCACCACTACCACCACCATCTCTCCACCACGACATCTAACTTAACTCCAACCAGTGGACAACGATGCTGAAGGAAGTCGGCTGCGGCAGCGGTACGCCGCCGGCGGCTGACGGGGCGATCGGGGCGCGCGGCCCTAGCGACGGTGGCGGCGTCGTCGGTAACCCCGGCTGCCACGAGGACGTCGTGGCCTCAGCCGGATCATCAGCCCTCGCCTGCGGTGGCTGCGGCCGCGAGATCGCCGAACGATGGTACCTGCGCGCTGCTGACCGGCCTTGGCACTGCGGATGTCTCAGGTGCTGCCACTGCAGGCTGCCGCTCGCTGCCGAGCTGACCTGCTTCGCTCGCGATGGGAACATCTACTGCAAGGAGGATTATTATAGGTGAGCAGGGTGGATGATTGTTATGCTTTCCATAACATAACAACGATATATCGGCAGCACTATTGTATATACTATAGCAAGATTAATCTTGATATCGTATTGTCTTACCTCAATATTCAAGACAATAATCGATACAATATTTATACACAGTTTTCGATACAATATCAAGATTGTGGTGTCGAGAATTTTGTCTTGTCTCGAAAATAACTTGATATTTTCTAATCGCTATAATTTATCGAAATAATCATAATAACAGGGATGTAATCTCCAACTGTTGACGAAATAGAGAGAAGAAGTGAAAAATTTTATCATTAAAAAAGGGAATGATTATCATCTATAACGAAATGTTTGAGTGATAAAGGCTGCCGGGGTGATCGGCGACGCGCCCTGGCGCTCCTATATCTCCTCGGTCCGGTTTACTTAGGTACGTGTGGCCACAGGGACAGAGTGTGCCGTCTAGAGGCGTCGTACGAACCAGACTCCGGTCAGCGGCGCATATATAGCGGGAAAAATCAAATTTCAAATTTGGCATTTATTTATACTTGTGCCGAAATTTTATGGTTTTTGTATTAAATCTAGTGAATTGGTTAATTAAATTACATTCAGTAAAATTTATTTATTTATTTTATTTATGTAGTAAGTAAACAAAGGGAGTGCGCGAGATCCCAGCAAAAAAGGGATCTACTGAGATGTGAGACAGTGAACAAGTCAATTATTTCAAAAAATTACTATTTCACGTCTGTGTGCCTTCCTCTTCTACGTGAATCTTGCATTTCTCGGCTATTTGATTTAAGAATTTTTTAAACAATTGACACTTACAGTTGGACGTCTACGGAACTCTCTTTTTTGTGTGGACCTCGCGTCCCCCGGCTATTTGGGTTTCAGTCTTCTTTTAATAAGCTACTTGCTTACTGTTGCATGTCTGCGTCACTCCAATATGAACAAAAATTTCAAGACAAGACGATAATACTTTTCATATTGATTAAAAAGACCAAGACAAGAGAGAAATATTCAAGAATATACAAGAGCGAAACAATATGAGTGCGGAAATATCGTATTGTCTTGTTTTCGTGCAGCCCTAGTTCAAACACGTTTGGTTGCTTTGTACTGATACTCATTAATATAAAGAATTTTTGGAAAATATCTAGAACACTGATGAAATATCTGATGAATATGAAATATACTTGTGCTTGTACAAAGAATATGAAAACTTCTGTTTATACAAATCTAACAATATCTTGAGAATTGTTGTGCTTTTTCAAATTCTGAAATGGATAAATGTTTGATATTTTTACTCGTTTATTGAACAATAGTAGAATTTGGAGAATAATGCTGTGGTTATATGGGGAAAGGATTTAAATCTAATTTTTTCAAAAATTGAATTATAACGCTTTGCATTGTAAGAAGTCCAATACATTATTTGCGAAGATATCATGATCTACAGGTAGAATATTTTGATAAAGGGTGTAAGTCGACTTTTAAACCGTAGTTTAAACAGTAGTGAAGCATTTAAACTTATTCCCTTCTTTGGTACAACCACAGCATTGAAGTCTGAATTTATTGACTACACGTGACATATTTTCCATGCGATGTTTATGAAAATCTTTCAGTAAACTCCAAAGAGAAATGTTCACTAACCCACTACAAACCGCATTCAAATTGAACTTAAGCTCTCCGATTAAAATATCAATCACCCGTCACTTCATTACTTCCATCACCATTACCCGTAACCTTATCCCACGTATACTCACAAAAACTACCTATGCAGGAATCTCCAAATCTAAAATTAAAATTCCAAATGTAAAAATAAAGTCATCCGCACTACACGAAAAAACACCAGAAGTCCATACACTCCTAACTCATTACGATTTCAAAGTAAAATTTCGGAAAACTTTTAGGCCCCGGAATTAATGCAAGAGAGAGAGAGAGAGAGACCGCGCGGTATATTTATTGCGGTGCGCTGAGCCGAATTTGCATAGGAGCAGGCGGACCACACAAAATGCCTGCTAATGGCCGGCCATCTGGAGGCGCGAGGTCCCCGATATTTATCCGAGCAGAGAGAGCGCGCGCGACGACGCATCTGGAAATATGCCGCGCGCGCGACATTTTTCTAAGCCGAAAAGTAGAGGGACCGCGGGAGTTATATTGTGCGCTACCGTGAACTCGCGCCCGGTATATTAGGGAGCTTAATTTGAATTTATGAGGGTGAGGCGAAAAAATGCGACGCGTTGGTTGATTATTGTTTCTTTGGAGGAATTGAAGAGTTAGGTGATTTTTTTATGCTGTGGTAGCGATTCTGTGAAGAGTTCGAATATAGATCTAATAGAATCTTAAAAAAACACTTTGAACCAAGATTATTAAAACTATAACTTTTATCGAATTTATCAGTTTTTACTGTTTGAGCGTTAAATTGAAGGTTAGATAATAAATCATACCTTGTGAGCCACAACAAATGAATACATAATCTTAAATATTCTTTGCGATTCAATATAATATGGCAAAAAGAAGAAAGTACTAACTTGTGTTTCGCTCAATACATTTAAAGATAGCCAATGAAACTGAACATTTGAAACGAATACTGTACATAAACATTGACAAAAAATCAGTATCGACAAAAATACCTATCGATTATTTTCTTCAGATTTAATCTAATACATATCTATACTGCACATAACTCTAAAACTTCAAATTGATTTCATTCCTATTGCACACAAACCAAGCAATAAAAACTATCGCTTACACCACAGCTTATGAATTCTTCATCAAATTCTAGTCAACAATCAAACCGACTCTAACAAAATCAACCCTAATATTCTTCTCTCATATCCACCGCGACCGTGGACTCCAAAACAAAAACCGTTTTAATTCTACTCTTGGACGACAAATTGATATTCCGCACGCTAACGTACACACACGCACAGTCACAACCGTCGCCAATTACAAGTTGCGCGCGCACGCGTATACGCGCAACAATAAAACCATGCCCGCGCTTGACACGTGGCTTATCAAACGCAAAAACGCAAACGCGCGTCACGTCGCTGCACGCACGCAAAAATAGGACGTCATATCCATGTAAAACGATAGCATGAATCGAAGAAGGAGAGAGAAAGAGAGAGAGAGATGGAAGCAGGAAGCATCTCTCGGCGAGGTTCTGCTTCGTTACGCGGAGAAAACAACGAGAGAGAAAGAGGCGGTCCATGCAATATGCAATGGGTATACTCTCTCTCTTACTCGCTCGCTCTCTCTCTTACTCTCTCTCTCTCTCTCCCTCCCTCTCGATGTATGCGACCTGGAATAGATACGGCAACAGAGGCGCTCCCGGTATCTTCTTTGTCTTTATCTTAACTCGCCCGTGTTCGTACATTGCGCTCTTTGTCCCGTACACGAGCGAATGCGCATCGAGGAAGTCCTCCGTACTCTTCTTTTTTTCATCTCGTTCTCTTTAGAGGGGATTGTTGTGATCGAGTTTTCTTTTTAGCTTTTGTTTCGGTGGAGTGGTATCGGGAGATCGAAATAAAATTAACCGAGGAATATTTAATTGTTCGAGTGCGGACTCTGGTGAATTCGAATGGTCTTCTGATAAGTAAAATGTAAGATCTTCGAATATTGAGTTTGCTGGAAAAGAATGGAACAATGCTTTTTGATCTTTTTGTTGTAAACATCTGAAAACAGTTATTAAGGAATTCAGAATTACATTGTTCAGGATGAAATATATGATGCAGATGTTCTTTTCACTCTAAAAAACAGAGGACACATAAATTCGTTGATTTATTTACTCGTGGATAAGTTTATTATGGTTTACATCTAAATAAAAATCTTATGTTGTTCAAACTTATTGCCCTTAATAGTAGTAATAATCTTAGAATGATGCATTAAACGTACTTGAGAAGCTAAAAACTATACAATTTACAGCAGCTGTTGATATTTAACAATGTTTCAACCGAAGAATCCCAGCAATTTTTATTCCAAGAAAAAGATAATTTCCACCACCAGAATCATCACTCACGCAGCCGACCGCTATATACGTGTACCCTCAACTTAAAATTCCTCACCTTTACTCACCAGCCGGAATTCCCTATATCCACCATCATCGTCTTGCAAAAAGACGTTGCTGCAGCAGCAGCAGCACCTGCCAATCGCCTCTGCCGCTTCCCAAAAGCATTTCTCCTCATCGATTCCAAACTAATTAGTCATACCGTTCGTCCAGTTGAGCAAAAACCATCGCATACTCACATGTCCTTCTCTTGCTTCTTCTTCTTATTCTTCTTCTTCTCCTGGCAGGCTGTTCGCGGTGTCGAGGTGCTCACGCTGCCGCGCTGGCATATCCGCGACGGAATTGGTGATGCGAGCCCGGGATCTCGTGTACCACGTGGCCTGCTTCACGTGCGCCTCCTGCGGCACGCCGCTCAACAAGGGCGACCATTTCGGCCAGAGGGACGGCCTCGTTTACTGCAGGTAAGTTGAGCAGCGACAAAAAGGAGAGCCTCGATTCGAGCCTTTGACGATGACGAACGTCCGTGGGATGGCTGGGGGCGAGAGGGAAAAAGCGGTAGGACCCGTTATAAACGGGAGCCATTACGATTTTCGGACGCAGAGATGTTTTTAGTATGTAAGGAGGTGGGTCGGTGTACGTGTACGCACGATGGCGATGAGAGGAAAAATGCCCGGGGAAACAATTAAGGTGCTTGGTAAAGAGACAGAAAGAGAGTTGCGTCACGAGCAGCCATTTTATGTAATAGGGGCGATCGTGGTTCTCTCCGAGGTTGCTGCAAGTGATGAATTCTCACTGTGCTGTTTTGATTTGATTACCTGAGGAATGTCGTAAAGTTTTAGGTTATAGCATCTCATTAAATTAATTTTTACTAGAGACAAATATGGGATAATCAGACTTTGACATATAATTTTGAGATTATTAAATGACATCTTACAATTCCATCAAAAACAATTGTTGATTATTAGAATTCAAAATGAGTCGAAGCTTTCGAGACGTCTAGAATTTTCGGAATTTTCGTAATTGATAGATTCAAAGGATAATTCAACTACGTGATGAATTTTTTAAGACAATTTTGAATCTTTTGAAAGAAAATGAAGAAAAAGTATAGTTGTTTGGTAACTTTAGAGACGTTTCTCATCATTACTTTGATCAAAAAAATCACTCTAATCATCACCATCACTTCTACCTAATAAAACTCTCTTTGCCCTTGTCGAAAAGGCCGCACTACGAGCTCATCTGCTGCGCCACGGACTACGGCAGCACGTCGGGCAGCGTCGAGGATTTGGGCTCACCGGGAGTGTCACCTCTGCCGGGCTACTACAGTGCAGCCGAGCAGAGTCCAATCACGTCGGGTGGACCTACCTCTGGAGGAGTACAAAAGGGCCGGCCCAGGAAGCGCAAGCTCTCCGAGGTGGCGAGCTCCGAGCTACCGGTCACGATGAGACTCGCTGCAGGTGCGTTAGGTGAGTGTTAGTATTCAAAGTAGCGTTGGTTGAATAGAGATGTTAGTTGTTAATTGATAAGATAGGTGCGTAGGAGAAGTAAAGAGTATGGGTGAAGATGATGAATGGTTTGAATGAAGATCTCTTGACACGTGCGTCGCACTATATAGAATGGCTGATATCTACTAACAAACTATGTATTCCATGGTCAAATCAACTAAATTCTCCCATTTTCAGGATATTTCAAAACTTCAACAAAATATATATTGGAAATTAACCGACCAGAAGCCACATCCGCATACACTCTCCCCTCGTCCTCTGCCACAGCTCTCCTTCTCCGATTTTTTCCGGCGACCATTTTTGCCTGCCTCTCTCCCGGGCATTCCACTTGGGGGAAAAAGGTCCTCTCTCCCTCTCCCTGCTCCTCGAGAAAGGCAAAAGCCGGTCGCCGATCGATCATCGTCCCCGAGCGCGCGCATAGTAATAATACCCGCGAGAGGAAAGCTCTCTCTCTCCTTCTCCTCTTCGGTGACACACTGTGCACAGGTGCCGCTTGCGCACGCTCTCCTTTATACGTATGTATGCGCGCATTATCTCGCGTCACGACGACGACGACGACAAGTCCGCGGTTACGTATGCATGTATGTACATATATGTATGGGATCGCTGGCTGCCCGCTCGCTTCTGACGTTTGATTTATGTCGTTTTTTCGCCACGAGCGTGCGCGCTCGCGCACGAGCGAGAGCTCGATTTTACGCGGGGGCACTTTCTTTATTTATTTTTCCGGTTCGGGAGAGTGGTGGTTTTTATGCGAGGTAGTATGGAGGAGGGAGAGAGAGAGGAGAGCGTAACGGTCGATGGCTGGTTTTTCTGCCATTCGAGTGTCCTTTGGAAAATGTGTCGCTCCTCGGCGATGGGGATAATTTAGCGATGGACAAGTGCTGTGCAATCATTCGGCTCTGGTGCGGATAAATTCCAGAATGTTACTGTGTTGTATCTGATGAGTTTTTTTCTTTGTTGGACGTTATTTATTACGGCTTCTTGTAAGTTTAACAAGAGAACAGACTAATACATTTGTGGAATCCTATTGATTTTAAATAAATAAATTTATTGTAGCGTAGAAGCGTAACAATTTGTACTCAAAAGTATTAATAGTAGACGTGAAACGTTGGTTTCACCGCCAGATGGCGTATTGCCAAATTTTCAAACATTCAATCGATGTAAAAGTTTCAACTTGAACAACAAACTTTTCATCTTAAACAACAATAATAACTATTTTAATACTAAAATATAATTTTTATCTTTATTATGATTGGACAAAATAATATTTTCTGAAGATGATTCATGTATCTAAATTAGAAAGTATATGAAATTTCTAACGTTTAAATTGAGCCAACGACAATGCCACAAACAAAAAGACATTCATAAATTCAAACATCAGCGTTACACAATACTCATTCAAAGAAATTTAAACAATATAACTCGTACCAAGTGAGACCATTGTTCACTGTGCAAACCCTCTCTCGCTCCCTCATACGAATGCTAACAGACATACACACACAGGCAAGCAGTCACAGGCTTCGGCAGTCTATACCCATCGAATCGTCGAAGAACGGAGAAACGGCGTGCGCACGTAAGAGAGCAAGACAGAGAGAAACACACGCGCTCGCGCGAGCGGCCATTCCGGTCTCGGCGCGCACGCATTGGTCCGCGGCGGCATTCTTTTCAGCGCGCGAGCCGACCAATCGATGCATCTCGCCGCCGATACCCATCTATCACTGTCCGCGCTTGCTCGCTCGCGCTTCTCTTTTCCCCATTCTTTCTCCGTTTCTTCCTCGCCTTCTTCTTCTTCTTCTACTCCTTCGCGCGTGCGAGGGGAATGGGTATATATACGTATGTGTATGCATGTATGTATGTACGTACGTGGGTATATATACGTATGCGCATATGCAGAACGAA
The DNA here is from genome assembly GCA_900474315.1 of Torymus auratus. Lineage (NCBI taxonomy): Eukaryota > Metazoa > Arthropoda > Insecta > Hymenoptera > Torymidae > Torymus > Torymus auratus. The sequence continues at coordinate 14,907 of UXGD01001300.1, read as the reverse complement.
GCTGGAGATACAAGGGAGCGTACGAGATGCCGATGACGTGTTTTATGATGTCTTTCGGGATTCAGGGGATTTCGCCTGGAATACTGAGTTGGCTGCGCGCACCGTACGATGTCGGATGAGAATTTATTTGGTCGAGCGGTTTTGCAGTAGGGGGGCAGAATTAATGCGGACTTTCGCGGGAACAAGGTGTGGTGGGGCTCCCGGGGATATGAATACGAAATTTTCTCAACTTTTATTGCGTGGTTCGGGTTGTTTTGCTGAGAATAAAGTTTAAGTACAAACATTTATTCGGGATTTGTGACGATAAGAGTAAAATTTTTTTGGGAGAATAAGTTTGTCGTAGTTTTTTATGCATGGTTAATTTTACTTGTGTCTACCTTCCAATCTATAAAAGATTGTATTTTCTATTAATTCAAATTATCGTTATCATCATTTCGCTTGTGGACAAACAAAATTTTATAACTCACAGAAACACACGTTTTGATACATTATTCCAAACCACTTGTTTTCATCCAAGAAAAACCATCGATATACAGTTGCCCCTTAAATCCTCCGACTCCTTCCTCCTCTCCTTTTTCAGTACCTTTACCCATACTCACACACATTCGCATGCCGTTTGCGAAATTCCGCTTTTCTCTCTCCCGAGAGAGAGAGAGAGAGAGAGAGAGAGAGAGAGAGAGAGAGAGAGAGAGAGCGAGAGAGATCGATCTATCGACTTTTGCGACGCGGGGGCATATTACAATTGCTGATGTCCCCTCGCGGCTCTGCGCACGCGCGCGAGCGCGCAAATGGTGATAGATGCGCGCACGTCGACGAGAAATATGGAGGGAATTTGCGGCGGAGGAGAAACCGAGAGAAATCGACTTTTGTTTAAACAAATGGCGAGTGCTAGCGCGTCATAACGAGGGGCTCTAGCACACGCATTATTTTTGCGTGCACTATACGTGTGTGCACAGGAAATGAGTTTTAGCGGACTTTCTTTTGTAGACGATGGTGCTGGGTCGGTGCAGTGCTTGTTTGTAATGTGTTAGGAAGACTTATTGATGGAAGATGTGTGTGTATAAGCGCTAAGGAACGTGAAGGCTTGATTAATCTTCGTAATATTGGTGTTGTAAAGTTAAGTTGTACCATTACTTTGTGCTTGGATGATGAAGAATTTTCAACTGGTCAAATTATTTTGTAAAACACGCCTTTTATTGATATAAAAATTTCAGTGAAATTTTCAATAGAGTTTCGCGAAATAGATATTTGTTGAAAATAATTTTACAGAGGAAAATTCTACTTTTGAAGAGTTTTAGTTCGAAATAAAAATAAGAAACTTTTACAGATAAATCCGAGATAAATTTCAAGCAGAAAATTCAAATAATATAAAATTTCGTAAATATTTGAAAAGATTTTATTCTTTTTTTTAATATTAAAAATATACCAGTTTCATCTTAAAAAGTTTTAAAAATCGAGTAAATATATTTCTGTTTTTTTTTCTTTTCTAAGTATATAAATAAATTCTCAATTCACAAAAATTCACTTTACAAAATCACTAACAGTATGAAAAATTCACACCATCGACATCAACCAACGGCCACTTAATATCTTCCCCCGTACAAAACAAAGCACCTCCCATCGTTCACTCCCTCCCCCCATTCCCCACCAGTATCACTGACTCATTACCACCCCGCAATTCGTCACCCACGAGCCATCTCGAAAATCCACCTGCGTCAGGTCTCCACCATAATCCTCTCTCTCTCTCCCATCCGATACCAGGAATTTTTCATCGTCCGGCTCTCTCGGCATTAAACTCCCGCGTCGTCGTCGCCAACGACTGTCAATTTTCTTGCCCAGCGCGAAAAACGCTTCAAAAGCGCGGCGCGCACACACGTACCCACAAGAAACCCTCAGGATTTACGAGACCGAGCGAGCTTCGCATACGCATTTCCGTCTCGCTGTTTTTGTATATAATTGGGCCGGGTTTCTTGCCCGTGCGAGAGAGCGCGTCGTTCCTTCGCGGGAGCGCTCCCGGGTCTGCATTCCCCGCCCCGTGTCTTTCTCTCTCTCTCTTCTTGCGCCCTGGCGACATGGATTTTCTTCGTCGCCGTATGAATGATGCCTTTCGCGGAACGCGTGCACGAGTCGATACGTCGCGCGCGCGCTCGCGCAAACGACGAGTGCGCACGCGTTTCATTCACGTGGATGAAAATAGAGGAGTCCGAGAGGGACTTTCTGGGAAGAGATTTATGAAATGTTTCAATTTGTAAATCTAAGAAGAGCGAGGCAAGAAGTGGTAAGGGTAGTTGCGCGCGCGTCGCCTTGTGCTCTTAGACGAATCGTACTGTAAACTTTTATTGTATACAGAAAGGTGGCTTCGGAGAACACGCGAGGGGAAGAAGAATAAAAATACCTGCGGGGTCTCTCGTTTTCATTAGGATTATGAGAGAATTTTTTTAGAATGTCATTTGCACCGTGCCTTATGGGGGATGTTGTAGTAACCAATAGGATGGTTTCTACGGTTGTGAAATAAACTTATGTTCTCACAATGATTAAAAGTTAGGGACCGGTTGCAAAACTAAGAGAATGCGAGTCGAGGGAATGATGCAAACTAAAAAAATGTATGGTTTAAAGCTTAAATATTTTAACTTCGAAGCACAAACAGAAAGCACGTAAATATCATTAAAAAAGGCAACACATGGAAAAGCTTTCGCTTACACATACAAAAATTTTCAATACTACGCGATTTCACCTCCCCGAGAACCTCCGCATCCCATCCTTTGCAAATATTACCCCCTGTTTAAAAATGTTTGACGAAGCCCAACGCGCGCTTTACGCCACAGCAAAACGAAAGAAACATCTCCCTGATGCCGATTCTGACGAATCCGCGAAACGTAAGATAAACTTTATCCCCACGATAAACATATATAAATGTATGTATACATCGCGAGGGGCTCGAAAGAGCGATGTTTGTGAATTTATCGATTCTGTTTGCCGCGGACGAAGGGGCGTAAGTAATTGGCAAGTGCTGCTGCAAAGACACGGGGACGGACTGCAAACAGCAGCAGCAGAAGCAGAGTAATTGAGCGGATCACGATTGCGTCGAGTCAGCCGGCGGATGAAAGGATGTAGGAGGAGATGGAAATGGAGAAATGGGCGCGGTGGGATGCACGCGGGGGATGGACGCGGAAGAGATGTGTGATCGTGGGGTGAAGAATTGGTGAGATTCGGTTAAAGGTTGCGTTATATGAAAAATATATCAGATGGTAAAAGTTTAAGGGCGTGGTTATTGAATAGATGATAGTTTTATGATCATCTTGGAATATTTGAATGATGTTGTAAAAAATCAAAAGTCAGAGTAATAATTTTAAGAGTATATACGCCAACAAGAAGGTAAAGGTTAATGATTTTCCCCATTGAGTCTTGAATTATACGCTGATCCTAAAAGTAATTAGGTTGTTACTAATAATTGCTACCGATATAAAGAGGGTCGTCTAGAGGGTTATCTTTACGTCCCTTACAAATGTTTTAATTAAATTTCAAAATAATCTTCTCAGAGATCCTCCTTTAATTATACAAATTTTTCATCGAGGCAAGAGGTCTCACAACAACCACTTCAATCTTGACAAAGGGAAAATCCGAATCTCCAGCCAAGAAAACGAAAGTGAAGGGAAACGAGGGCTAGACACACGCAGACTGGAAAAAGAAACAGACCAGAAAAGGGGTCGGTCGGATTTGCTTTGGCTGAGCGATCGCGAGTATTTGCCCAAGCGTCGACGATTGTGTGTGTATACGTGTGTGTACTCGTCTCTCTCCTCGAGTGGGCAAATAATAATCCACCCCGGATTCGCGTCTGGCGCTCGCTTGATCGTCGGGCGCCGGAAACAAAACGGTTCAGACTATTATTACAATGCTGATGGCGTTTACCCACTCGTCCGGCTCGCGTGTATGAATTAAAAGTGGCTGGCAATTAGGCGGCCCCGTGTCGTCGTCGGTGAATGGAATAACTATAAAGATTACGAGACTTAATGAAGTAGCCATACATATAGTTGGACTTAGCTTTTAGAGAATTTACACTGCATTTATAATCCGCGAGGAGATGAAAATTGTTTTTTTTTTATTCCAGAATTACTTCATCCCACTGAACTATCTTCATCCATGGAATCCCTGGCCGCGTACGATACATCTGTGGGTTCACCGGGTGGCAATATACATCAGAGCCAGCGCACTAAGCGCATGCGCACGAGTTTCAAGCACCACCAGCTTCGGACTATGAAGAGTTACTTTGCGATCAATCAGAATCCTGATGCGAAAGACCTCAAGCAACTGGCACAGAAGACTGGCTTGTCCAAGAGGGTTTTGCAGGTATGGATTTTTCCTTGGTGATGCAAACATTTTTAATGACAATTAGGAGCTTTAAATTTAGTAAGAGCTGTAGCTTAGTGATAGAAGTTAATTATTATATTAGTAAAACCCTACAATGCTAAACCTATCCCGTTGAATAAACTTAAAACGAAGATACTATCAAACTAGGGATGCCCGATATAGCAACATTAATCTGGATCTTGTATTGTCTTGCTTTAATATTCAAGACAATAATCGATACAATATTTATATACAGTTTTCGTAATAATTTATCGAAATAATCGTAATAATAGGGATCGACTCTCCTCCTATATCTCCTCGGGTCGGCTTACTTAGGTACGGAGGCCACATGGAGAGGGTGCGCCGCCCAGCGGTGACTCACGAACTAGACTCTAGCCGACGGTACATGTATGGCGAGAAAAATCAAATTTCAACTTTGGCTCTTATTTATACTTTTGCCGAAATTTTATTGTTTTTGTATTAAACCTAGTGTATTTGTATATTCACTTTCGTTCAGTTACATTATTCTTAAAATTCAGTAAATTTGTGTAACTTAAAAGTTTCTTAAATATAAGAAAATTCTTATGTATGAAACTTAATGTATCTTTACATTAAATTTATTCTAGTCATTCATATTAAATTTTAATTACATACCTAACTTTCATTTAGATTATATTTATATTTCAAGACATCTGCAATTTATTTGTACATTAATTTGTTTTCTGTTATTGTAGTGAATTTTAATAATATTTATAATATTAAGTATTTAAGTATTCTTAAAATTCAGTAACATTTGTAACTTAAACTTTTCTTAAGTTTAAGGACATGTTTAACAGTGAATCATTTAAAAAGGTCTGAAATTCAAATACCCGGGAGACGCGAGGTTCACGCAAAAAAGGGAGTTACGTAGGTGTGCGATAGTAAGCGAATCGATTACTTAAATAATTCTTAAACCCGAATAGCCGGAGAACGTGAGTTCCACGCACGGGGCTCCCACTGCTATGGGGTTAACAATATTATCAAACAATCATAAACATACCATACTTATCAAACCATACCCTCATGTCCAGGTATGGTTCCAAAACGCCCGGGCGAAATGGCGACGCAACATGATGCGCCAGGAGGGCGGCAACAGTGGCACCGGACTCGGTGGCACGGTCGGTGGTTGTCCCGGCACACCGGCGTCTACGAGCACGGGAGGTGGTTCACCCGCTGGTTTGGGCACGGGTGGTGCCAGCCTCCTGGCCGACAGCAACAGCATGCCCTCGACGTCCATGGAGGAGCTGCACGCGCTGCATCATCTGCACTCGTCCCAGGTTTCCTTCTCCGATCTCTACTGACGGCGATTTCACGCCGACAAGGGCGGCGGCGACCGCGATTACGTGGGCTGAGACAGTTGTGTGGTCATAGGTAATTGATGATTAATTAGTTGCTGGAGTTGGAATGATAGTAGAAGATTTTTCATTAGGTTTGAAAGACGTATTAGAAAGGGTTACATCTTTGTCATCTGGTTGAATGAAATTCAGCGAGTTAGGTCTAGATAGTCCAGGTCTAGTATGAAGACGGATTTTAAGTACTTTTTTATACTAAATAGGTATCGTATTTCATTAACATTTCTATTTTATCAGATGTCTAGTTGAATACCGTAAGATTAGTCTGAAAATTTTAACTCGGTATCATCAAGCAGTTATTTTGTTTCCTTCTATACTTTTTTTGTTAAAGTGTTGCAACATCCATAGTTAGAATATTGGTGTATTGTTTCTAATATAAACATTTCAATTTTGCGTGACGAGTGTAGTTAACAAAGACATCTAGTGACAATACTTTTAACATTAGATTTATATTGGGATAGTTTCATTAGTGTTCAATAGATAATTAATAATGGATACACTTAAGTATCCTACTCATTTTTAAAACTTTTTCTCCAGGTGCTATCTATGGCTGATGGAAATACAATATCAGATACTGGACAAAGACTGATACATAAATCGGTGCGAGTAACTTATTGCAAGTGGGTTGCCGTTGGAGTGACGACTGCCTGTGACGACTGCCATCATCAGTATTAGTTGGAGTTGCGAGAGACATACGAGGGGATCGGAAAGGGACGTATGCATTGACGATAACCGAATAATGATATTCCGACTGAATATTTTTCCATCGTATGAAAAAGAACGTAAAATGCGTAATTTTGGTAAATGACTATAAAAAATTTCTCCAAATTTGTCAGTGAAAAGTTCTAAAGACAAAAGGTAAATGTTGGAAAGTGCTTAAGCAATTGAAGTGAAAATTATGAAAAGTCTAATATATGTTGAGTTTGTCACAGTAGGATTTAATAATTTCAGTTATTTTTAAAACCTCATGTATTTTGTGCATATTTTGTACAATTAAGTCCTAATTTCATATTTAATGTAGCATAAAGATATTGTACGCGTATCGAAATAATTTGATTGAATGATGCGCACTCAAGTGGGTTATAAAAAATTCATTATCATGCTAAATCAATGACATTTGTAAAGACATAATTGAGAAACACTTGAGACTTGAGGTTAGTCCAACATTATCGTACTTTTTCGGCGGTGAGACTCTCGTCGAGGAGTCAAGTGATGATAAATATAGTTCCATGCATATCCGAATTACCAAAGGCTTAGATGATAGTTTTCGTAAGGATAAACGGCAATAGTCGCCGGACTGTAGATACTTTTTCTAATCGTATTGGATTTTTTAGCAATGTGCCAACTTTACAGGAGTAAGGGAACGCGGGGAAACAATGAATAGCGTGAGAAACTGTAGGATTCGTGCATGATAGTCTTACTTACTCGTAGTGGGCCAAACGAACAAACAAAAACAAACAAAATATATGCAAGGTGTACATCGAAATGAACATAAACAAAGGTGCACGAGACGATGCATAAATTATCATTTCTAATACATTTTTTATTGTTTAATGTGTCGATGTTGGCGTCCTGTAAATAACAAGCGATGCATTAACGATAAGGCTTCAAATTTTGTCTAATCGCCAGTGAATGTTGCGAATAGGGATGAATTTGCAGTGTGTGTAACGGGGATGAAAAAATTTTCGAGAATAAATCGTAACGAAACGCATAAGCGATCGTTCCTACGTAAAATATAGAACGAAAATTTGATTTTTATTTTACGTATATTATAGAGTGAAAAAGTAGGATTTATTTAGCACCAACGAAATTTCTTTTTATAGAATATACCAGAAAATTTAATTCTGTTAATTGTATTGTATAAGGCCTCATAAAGAAATATATAAATTTGTAAAAACAAATTGTATTACAATCGAACTAACCATATATTTAGTTTAGAAAAGTTATTTATTTGTCGATTTATTTAATGTTAATAGGACGTAAAAGTTTGGGAAAAGCTTTATTGGCGAGGAAAATTGAATTATATCATACTTTGTGCATTATTATCGCTACGTGTTATAGATTCAGACGATGAGCAAAGTAAATATCGCTAAAATGCTGAAATAAAGATACTAAAAACAACAAATAAACTGCCTTCTTCATTCACCAGCACACCAAAACAACCAATAAAAATTAATCCAATTACACCTATAGAATTGAGAATTGATTAATCAAGCGTATAAGACAACCCCTGCAACACATCCCACAAGGGTCAATTACCTCCACCGAAGAGAGCAATCATTTGCTCCGTATATAAGTATAATAACATCTTGTAACAAAACACTTAATTTTTTGCGCGCCGCAGTCGAAGAAGAGGTACAGGCCCTCGAAAGAGAGGGGCAGGAAGAGGGAGCAATAAATCTGCTTAAACAAACAAGCTCGTCGGAGGCGCGCGCAGAAAAAAGCGATTAAATTTCAAACGGCTCCTCGCAGTTGCACAGGTATATGTACCGTTCGGCCACGAGAGCTATAATAAGCGAAGGTCGTGCACTCGACAAAAAAACCAAAGAAAGAGATAGAGGGAGGAAGAGGAAAAGGGAAAACCTCGAGGAGACAAGGCAAGTGGCTAATTAGCATCAAATTGAGTATTTAAGGGATTTAACGCGTCGCGCGAGGTGAGCAGTCCCGTGTGCTTAGATTCGTCGTCCTTCCCTTCTAGGCGCAAATCGCCCTTGGTCGAGCCGCCGCTGCAGCCTCGCAGCGAAGAGGAGAAGGAAGAGAGAGAGAGAGTAAAAGAGGCGAAAAAGGGAGCACGCGGAGAGTGCCGTATATTTTGCCGGCGCTCGTATAAGTTAATTTTCAATCTATATGCGGCTGCGCCGGCGCTCGCTCGACGAGAAGGAGGGAAAAGCTCTAGGACAGAGGGAAGGAGGAAATGAGATCGTAATAGAGCGCGTTAAAGAAAAGTATATAGTGTGTGTATTTTTCGAGAACGAGAGTCATCATGAGCGAAATGAAGAAATTGAGGCTCTTTCTCTCTCTCGTTAATATTTAATGAGCCCAGAGGGAGTTTGTGTGTGTGTGTGTAAAATCCGCGGACGTCGAAAATATCAGGGGGCGACTACTCCTTTGCATACTCGAGTTGTTTCTGCGTGGGTTTCTTATATTTCTACTTGTTCACGTGCGTGAGCTTTTACGCATAAGTGAGATTCGCGGCCTGTTCCTGTTTCGCGATGCGTACGACAGGGAATGCGATGGCTGCTTTTTTGGGTGACGAGGTTTAATCGTTGTACCGTTCATTCGTCCGGGTGTACATATATATATGTTGTCGAGATGCGAAGTTTAAGAGCCAAATTCGGAGAGTGAGAGTTTTTTGCAAGGTGAGCGAGAGTTATGCGGATGACGGATCTTTTTGGCCGGTAACCATGGGGTTTCTTTTATTATTTCATTTTAATTATAATTAGTACGTTTGGGGAATGTATAATTTGTGTTTGTTATGCGAGCAAATCATCTTTATAAGTAGTTATTCGTGTACTTATATGGTTTTGTAGAAAAAAAAATTTTTCTTTTAAAATTCACGTTTCATTTTCCTCTATATTCTCATAAAGAGAATTACAATTTTCTAAAATAAGGCTACAAAAACAAAAAACGAAACATCGTAACATCTCTGACAATTTATTACCCATCCTTCCTCCGCAACTACAATCGCATTATAAACAAATCCGCGACATCCCTCCCTCCACCCTTATTTGCAAATAATACCCCTCCCCCCTCTACCCTTACCCTAAAAAACCTCGCAGGCTCATCGAACGGTACTTAAAAGACAACCTTCTGCTTTCTGCTTCTCTCTCGGGCCATTTCGGCGTGCGCGAAGAGAATGGCCGCGCGCGACGCATTCGGCAAAGGGGAAGAGAGAGAGAGAATAAGAAAGGCGGTCGATGGTCTTTTGTTCTGTCAAACGTCGCGCCGCGGAACGCGCGCGCACTGCCCCTCCTCTCTCGTCGCGTTCTTTATCTTTCTCACGAGTGTCGTCGCCCAATGGCCGCGATTCTTATTGTCCGAGATGTCCTTCCGCGTCGTCGTCGTCGTCGTCGTCGCGAGAGGAGAAGATTTTCTCTTCTCGAAGACTGAGTGGTTGTTTTTTCGGCGGGGGTAGTAGAGGTGCGATTGTTTGGCATGTCTCGCGGTTGAGAGATGTCGGGTGGATGCTCATTTTGTTGCTGGAGGATTGAATGGTGGATAAAAGAAGTAATTTTGGTGGATAAAGTATTTGTTTGTTATGTAACTTTTTTTAATATTTCCATTTATTTTCATACAATATTAGTTGTAAACTATTTGGATTTTTTTAAACTTCTTTTACTTTGTTATTGTATCTTTTCTTTTCCAATTTCTTTTGGTTACCAAAAAGCAAACTTATTCACGTTAAATTGGTTTACGCTACTATATATTTTATAATGGTTTCACACCTGTTATCATTTTATGTACATTATTTTACTTTAAAAATGACTTAATAACCAACTATACTATTACTATTTCGTTTTCTGTTGATTCTTTCGCTATTATCCCGCTATTCTTATCGAAGATTCTTCATGTTTTTCTTTGACTTTCTTTCTCATCAATATTTTCTTCTCTATCGTCCTCTACTTTTGCTCAACAAATTCTACTCCTCCTCCCTCATTTCATCACAATATTTTCCAATTCCTCTACAAAACTCATCAATTTTTATTCACCACCACAACTTTCTTCACAATTTCTTTCGTCCCTTATACCACTCCGCCATCCTTGCCGAATTCTCTCTCTCTCCCCTTATCTTTCCCCTTTGCGCGATCGTAGCCCGCGGCTCGCCCGCTCTCCCAGAGGAAAAGAAAGGACAGTGCGCGCTTCGCGATATGTCGCCACACGGCTGACTTTTTTTATCGGGCTGCCGCGAAAGCCGATCCTCGTATACCCTCTCTTCTTGTTTCTTTAGCGGTGTCCGTCCGTCCCTCGCGCGACGATTCGTCCGCCCGATAGGCGAGCGCTCACGACTCTCCGCTCGCCCTTTTATCGAGAGCCACCACGTATGCCTTGTTTTCAATAAGTGCTCCTTCTCTCCCTTTCTCTCTTTCTTCGCCTTGGGTTCGGTTATTCAATAAATGGACGCGCGTTGGTCGCTTTTTGAGAGAGAGCGCGCGCGATAATCGATGCCGCTCGGTTTCTTTTATATATAGCGTACAGGGCGATTTGAAGAATGCGGACCGCTCGTTTGTAGGCGCTGTAAATTTCGTGCGATGTATGAGATGTCTTTACTTGCCGGGGGAGGAGGAGGCAAAGAGGATGTCGCGACGCAAACGAGTGATTGGGATCGCGTGTAATTATTTTCTGGTTAGAACAGTGTATATGCTTCGAGTATGAGAGGTATTTGGTTCGACAAATACGCGCGCTGTGGTATACTTTTTACGCAGGATCCATTGTCTCGCTTGCTCGAGTCTTAATTGATGTTTATTTGTACAGATTACAATTATACCTATGGGGAGAGTAAGTTTCTGTTGGTATAATATGATTTACGAGCGGATGTGCTCCAGTTGCTTCTAGAAAAAAGAAATCACCATAAAATTATCAAGTCTGACTATAAAGAACGATTATTATGATGATTAATAGAAATATTTCAAACAACCAATCTCATCTTTATATCTGGTTAACGAAAATTCAAAATGGATACAGATAAGATACAGAAATATTATATCAATAAGGACCAAGAAGTATAAAGAATAGCCATAGTCTGCAATACTCTTCACCTTCCGTCTCTCAGGTGAAATCGCAGCTCGCCATTCACCTCGCATCCTCCACTCCTCAACAAAAAACTCTATCCCCGCGCGCAATCCATTAAAATGATTCGCCTGACGTACGCGCCTCTCATCTCAATTCCTCCCCCCGGTCGCCAATTTATACCGACGTCGCGTTGTTGGCCCGCGGAATAACAAAACGTCGTGAAGAACGAGTTTTTCTTCGCGGCAGGAGCGGCGATATTTCGCTCGCGGTTTTTATCATCCTCGCCGCTGCTAGAAGAATAATGTCCTTAATAAATTCGAGACGAATTTTCGATCGAATTATTCGATTGTTGAGAGAGCCCCTTCGGTGTAAAAAGTCGTGTAATGTCTGTATAAGGGGTTGCTGAGTGGCGGCGCGGTTCGTTTGATGCGGGAGAGAATAACGATTTAGGTGTCCGAGAATGCGAGTGGAATATTGGAGAGGATGTGTGATCAATTCGTCATTGTTGAAGAATTTTAAATTTATATTCGCTGGAATAAATTCGACCCGATAAATATTGAAATAATAATTTTAGAGTAGACTGTGGATTCACTTAGCAGAAGAAATGAACGTAAATGGAAGATGAAGCAAATCTACTTATCAAGTACTGATATTTTCACTTTACGTTTCCTAAAATAAAATTAGCAACGATAACGGCCCCAAAGTAAAGAAAAAAATTCAATCGCCCCCGTATTTCGTATTCGGCTCAATAGTATCTCGTACACCCAAACTCCATAAAAATTTATCAAGAAAAGAAGCAAAAGATCCGAAAACATCGAAGCTCTTCCTTACTATCCCTCCTCTCTTCTCTCTCCACCTCTCTCCGGTTTTCTCCACCCCACAGCAGCCGCCGACGACGACGGGCCGGGTAAAAAAGTCCAGTGAGAACGGTGCGCTCGAGCCGAGGGAGCGAGCCCTGACCATTCTTTTCGAGGAAGCTACCATCGCGAACAAAGAATCTCCCCTGCCCTCTCCCTGCTGCTGTGCGAAAAAAGAGCCAAAAAGCGGATAACACGAATAAGCGATGCGCCGGTTGGATAATTCGCGAAAAAGGACGGGCGCGGAGAGAGGCCCTCGATAGCGTGGCGTACAAGAGGGAGAGAGAAGCGGTAGCATCGAACAAACCGCTCGCTCGTGCGGGCTATATCGACGCATTTCTCGTGCGACTCCTTTTTTTGCTCGTGGTCGTACCGTTTCGTTATTTTGCTTTCTCCGCTCGTATATATATACGTATTCTTCGATGTAACCCACGAAAATCCCACGTCGGCGCGAAATATATGTACGTGGAGACTTGGAGAGAGAGACAGTGTACATGCATGCGCGACTCTGTAAAGTGGCTCTCTTGCGAGAGGTTCGGTACGACGCGTGCGGTTTTGGCGATGCGCGAATGCGAGCTTTAACCCCTGGAGACGCGTCTTTCGCATTAAAGTGGTTGTTTTTGCGAGGAGACGCGGAGGTTTGCGGAAGTTTTTGGAATTTCGGCCGAAGAAGGGAGATTTAAATTTAAGGTTGTTTTGTTGGAAGATTTGTAGCTTTCTTTTGTAATTAGTAGTGAAGAATTCCCATAAATAACTTTGAAAAATTAAACGTAATCTTAGAGGATTTATGATAGAACTTTCGTTCGTTATGTAGAAACCAAAATAAATTGGAAAAAGCAAATAGATCGAATATCTAATCTGTAGTTCTATCTTTCTGAAACATACATAATAAACAAGTTTCGCAAAAAAACTATATAAATTTATTATCTTCTTAAAATACTCCAAAAAATGTATATAACTCACCGGTCAAAACGATAAGTCTAAAATTAATATTTCACGTACCTTATATCATAGAATCAAATATCAAAAGCCTCTAGCAATAAATTTTTTCCATAGATCAGATTTCAAATTGGCTATCGCTTAAAACCCACTTTCATCAAATCATTGAAAAAATGTCATGCTCACACCATGAATATCCCTCGCTCCTGAACCCATCGTTAAACCCCATCTACAAAATTTTCTTTCCAATCCAAAAAAATGCACCAGCCAAGCTCTCATCGACAACTTACATCACGTATAGTCCCCGCCATAAACCCTCCCCCTCATTTACACACTGTATAACGCTGTCGAAGCAACAGCACAGCGTAGCCGTGTGCGTATAGGTACCCCGCGAATTTATGACATTCTCCATACATATACGGGAAAAATGCAAAGCGCAACCCTCGAAAGAACGCACTATACAGCCGAAAGACAATGCCGTGCCATCGCGGCCAACAAAGCCCCAGCACAAAAGCAAGAGAGAGAAGATAAATCCAGGTGTCTCGTGGGACCGCGCGCGCACGGACTTTAAAAGGTGCAAGAAGAAGCTACTACTACTACCATAGAAGCGGGGACCGCGGCTGTTCCATATGGAGAGGCGCGCGCGGAGATGCAAAAAAACGCGCGGAAAAAGAGAACGAGGAAAGATGGCCGCGCGCATTGTCCCTCCCTTGTAAATAATGTAGCTCGGGGAGAGGTGGGGTGAATATAATCGGAAGTGCCATAGCCAGTGGTTTTCGAAGTTGGGTTGTAACGAGGGTGAGCGCGTGAATGTTATTGGCTGTGTGGATGACCATTTTTAGGTATCGATGGTATCGCTCGTGAATGAAGAAATGAGGTGCAGGGAATGATAATTTCGTTACGTTTGCTAGGTAATTCCAAGTTAAGTGGAACAAATTATATGGGGTACTTTGAGAGGGCATGTTTGTAAAGATAGAAATGTAAAGTTGAATTTGCATTAATGAATTTTCATTTGTTGAGGAAAATGAGACACTAATGGTCACAAATTGTTAAACGTTAACTTAATAAAATATAATTATATGGTTGTATTTACTTTGGATAAAGTGTGTGCATTTATTGAAAGTATACAAGTTTACTATAATTAACTGTTCTAAAAGACGTTGAAGTCGTATATATTATATTATATTTTTTTTATAGAATTTAGGGCTACGCGATATAGCAAGATTAAGCTTGAGACAAGACAATAATCGATACAATATTTATATACGGCTTTCGATACAATATCAAGATTGTGGTGTCAAGAATGTAAAGAATCTTGTCTTCTCTTGAAAATAACTTGAGATTTTCTAACCGTAATAATTTATCGAAATAATAATTGATAACTAATTAAATAAAAGCAATTATTTAACTCTCACACAAAGGCGTCTTTATTAACTTAATAAACTTCGGTAGTTGATGACTCGTATATCCCCTGAGGCCGGCTTACTTACGCTTACGTGAGGCAACAGGAAAAGCATGCGCCGCCTAGCGGTGGTCTGCGAACTGGGCTCTGGCCGGTGGCACATATATTTATTGATACCAGTTAGATTTACAAGGTTGTAAAACCCTACAAAGAGGTAGACAAAGCTAACCTGTGCGCAGGA